>JAKSZP010004032.1:0-214125 GCA_022478985.1 Massospora cicadina
CCACAGCTCGGGGTAGTGATGCACCGCCATCTGGTATATTTTGGACACTGCTGAAGCACGCCTGGACTAGCTTTGCTAGCCCTCCTAAAGCTACTGGGTGTTATGTACCTCCTCAGGACTTGGCCCACTACCTTGCAAGCTCCCAGGCAGTGCTCCAGAGCCCTTTGATGCTTCCACAGAACAATTTGCAATTTGGCCTGTGGGTCAAATATGGGCTTCTCCTCTCATACACAAGCGCGGCCATCATCAAGATGGCCACAGAATTTTCTAAAATCATAATTTCATTGATTTCCATCCCTTTAAGAGGTACTTTGATCTCATCTTCCACTCTGAAGACGATGCAACAGTAGCTGACATGCTACCTTTAGTTTAGAAACTCATTCCCACTGTTTACACCTGGCTCCTGGATGAGGCCACTTTGATGGTCCAGTTTTCCAGGTTGCCCTCTCAGTTTTCCTCCAAGCGCCTCCACCATGAGCTCATGGAGGATTTGGCTGTTTATGGCGCAGACCCTGTGCTGCAATTTTTGGTTCCAAATGTAGTGGATCATCTGGAAGGGTCTTGCACCTTTGTGATAATCTACCAGTTCTATTACAAACCCACCCTGTGATTCCCTCTTGCATGTTGATCAGATCTGCCCCTGATCACCCATTATGGGCGCGCATCAAGAACGGCCACGCCATTTGCCCCTTGTGCCTTGAACTTGATTATATAAAGCACAAGTGCCCCACAGTTTCCATCTCTGCTGCTTCTACAGCCCCTCCTCTAGCATCGCCCCAATTTCAGAATGGACTCAATCCTCCCACCCCCAACTTTGTGGAATTCTGGCGCTGCTGATAAAGCTGCAGCCAATCAAAATTTAAAAAAAAATTAAAGATGTGACCAGCTTATAGAATTGTGAGCCGATGGCTGGATCAATTTCAGCTGAGCAACCATGGTTGACAGTACACAACCAATCTGCTTCATTCATTACTCCAATTCCAATGGCTGTCCCTGTGTTAACCAAGCTAAATCCATTCATGTGCCTCAAATGGCTTGACAACAGCAACATGCTTTTGTTTTAAGCCAGTTTTCACTTTGTAGGAATTTTCTTATTAATCCTCCTAATCTGCGCTCTTGTCATTTTAGATCAATACCTGGTTTTTCAAACTATAAAAATTAAAATAAAATGGCTGTGGGGGAGCAGATGCTCCTGCTAACGCACTACTTTTTCCAGCAGCCTCATGTGGGGATGGAACCCCTTGTTGAGGGTATTCCTATCCCAAACTTCCCCCATGATTTTGATGAAATTGCAAAATATGAAATTGAAGAGCTCACTTTTGGTGAGCCGCGCTTGCATTGATGCAGCAAAAACTTCGCTTTTTGACCCCAATTATTCCCAAACTTGTCAGCACATTGAGTCAATCACTTGTGTGCCTGCTCTCATCGCTTTTGCTGAGCATCAACATGCTCAATATGTTGAGGCAATGGGCACCGCCAGTTTATAGATGAAGAAAACCACAACTATACCACCTTATGCCACATGTCGCTGATGCTTAAACACCAATGTTGTCAGCCATGGTCCTCCAGCTAAAGCGGGCGCCAGAAAAAAGTTTCTTCAAAGCTTCTTAACATCTGATCTGGCTTCTTAGTCTAATAACTTAGGGGCTATATCAAGGATCTTTTTATTTACAATAATGACTTTGTTTGGCTCATTCACAAAAAAAGATGCATGACGGCTTCCCTTTTTGGGTTGGGAGCCACTAGTGCAAAAAATAGGAGACTTATTGTCCAGTCAAGTGGGTATGTCATGATTCTGATATAACTGGATGATAAACCCTAAGTTGTTACAGATTAATGGGTAGAAGCTGAAATCATGATTTAGAGTTACGATTATTTGAGTGCCTTGAGGTGAGGCAATATTAGGATATAACAGACCATTATTGGGTCGCCTACAAATAAGGTGATAAGGTGATGTCAACGTTCAACAAAAGTAGGTGTATTGCTTTTTACTAAGTCAATAGAGAATGTGATACTATTACACTCCGTCAGAGCCAATGAGAATACAGTGGAACCAAATAGCTAAGCTAAGGGAATTGTATCATATGAATTTGCTGACACATAAGCGAGATGAGAAAATTAGAAGAAGATTGTTAGTATTTAAAGCAAGCAGAACAGCGAGTGTCTTCTGTAGAGATTAAACTAAATAAAAGATTGTCTTTTTTTAGTACTAGATGGTCCCAACTAAATAAAAGATTGTCTTTGTGGCAATTTCTCTTTATATATAAAAGTTTATTACATTGTTCCAAGGATTATGATCGTCATATCATTGGTCCTATTGCTCAGTAAGCTTAACCCTATGAAAAACCTCTTTGTCATATATCTAGTATACCGCCAAAATTATAAAAGGTGGAATTGCAGATAGTGATAATACCTTGCATATGGACAACCCTAACCCTTATCTTGTATTTAGAACATTACCAGCCCAATGAGAACATCAAGATGACTGTGTCTTGAATCAACTGGAACGATGTACCCATTATCACCTACCATGAAGAACTCATTTTTTATAAGGAGCTTGAAAGTCTAGGACATTAACTATTAAGATGTTATAAAATGGGGTAAGGGCCCATAGACAAACAAATAATCCCTTATATCATCAATGCCAACATGATGTTCTTTTGGCGAGATATCTAATTCACCACAAATAGAGTGCAGCTCAGTCAGGCACAAATTAATTGAGGTAGAGAATATCGCCCAGTATTTAACCAAGTTCATCCACCCTACCTCCAAAACTCACAAATGACCATCACCTGGAATTATGTGGCTATCATCAAGTTGGTCAATTTTTCATGTAACTCCAGCCAAGTGTCCTTAATATTGAATGAGAAATCGGAAGCTATCTTTGGTGACGTCCACTCTAGCCAGGAGTCAGATTATAACTTAGCCACTTGGGCTAATGATCAGGTATTAAAATTAGCTTAGGAATTAAACGACGGATTATGCCATGTCTTTGAAATTTTCTTGGATTAAAGAGGAGTCACTGAAGCTGGGGTAATAGTGTAAATCATACCTCTATTTTATGCTTCAGAATTCATGAGACTTAGCCAAAAAGGCCAGAAGGAACAACTAAACAATAACAGCGAATCATGTGATCAATACAATGACTGAGCGCTCAATTTTCTCAGATGAAAGATGATTTGACAGAAAAAAATAATTACTGGCACAAAAAGGTGAGGGCCAAGAGATGGAGAATAAGAAAGTTCAGGAATTTATTGATCAAGTGAATCACTAGTTCAATAATATCAATGAGAATGTTACCTCCATTAATGAGTCATACAATACTCTCCATGGGAAATTGAACATTAGTGGAAATTAATTAAGGGAAAAGCAAATTGATTTCCGTTTTGAAAACACAAACATATACAATAAAATTATGAAATTAAAACTGGAAGATTGAAATCATATTGACTGGAAAATGAGATAATCACAAATTAAAGAATTTGAAAATGGTAAAGTAAGTTTGCTGTGAATTAATCAATTAGAAATACTCCTGTTTATTATGAGGATGAAGCCTCAGAAGTAGCTACTGAAGCTGACACTGGGCCACATCGACAGATGTTTAGAAATATGGTTAGTTTTCCCCCATGTTCCTCTAACTGTGTTGCAGCGGCTCAGCGCCCTGAGACACCAGGTTCAAGCCAGAAAAGAAGCAATCATGATCACCCTAGACTGAAAGAATGATAATTGCAAATTGTTGAACCTTCCTGCTTTTGATAAGAATGTCAGTGTGGTCACTTTTGTAAAATTCTTTACAAACCGGCCATGTATGGGGCCATAGATTGCAACAAAGCAGCTACTATTATCAACTTCTTGTATAAATGGAGCATTAGACTAATTATGCCGCACTTGGATGAAACCCTACTTATGTTGAAGTCAAATAGGTGTAACTCATGAAATTGAAGGTCCATAAGGGATGTTGAAAAGAAAATCTTAATTTAAAATAACTAGCTTAAGTAAGATGAAAAAGATTAAAAAAATTGCAGATCAATTCTATTACAATGCTCAAGTTCTCTTGGGCGTGAAGGCCATGATTAATTTTACTGCCATGATTGCATTGATATATGCAGTGCAATCTTATCAAAAATTGATAGATACTTTATTGCATGTCTTCATTAAGAACCTCTTGATGTAAAGTTGGTCAATTATCTTTACCAATGCTCACAAAATTATGGCCCTCTCAACAATGGATACAGATCAGGACCTGCATCACCTGCAGGAAACCCTTTCAAAATAACAAGAATGCTGTCAGAGATCCACCTGTTAAAACCAAGAAAACAAAAAAAACTTGAAGGCACTATGCCACTATGTGAAATCATTTGCTATTATTGCAATTGCAAAGGGCACTATGCCTCAAGATGACGCCAACGTAGCATCAATGTTGTCCTCCTGGATAACTCAAAGAAGGAGGGAAAAGAGTAATCACAATAGAAGCGGGACACTCTAATATTCCAGAAACACCAATCCCACTTTATTGAAAATACTATCCCACCAATAAAGGCTCCAAAAATGTACATGCGTTGACCAACTCTCGGAAAAAGTTTGATAGACCTGAAACAACTGAAGTAAACACTAAGCCATATGCACAGCAAATAATTGAGAATATACCAGCTGAAGGGCCGAGTAGTACAGCAGATACTCCAAGTTTGAAGGGGTGAATATAGCCATGCCTCTTGGAACATTCATCACCAAATGTCCTGATATTGGAATTACTTTACCAAACTCTTAATCTTAGGCTTCTTTCAAATACATCTAGTAAACCTATTGATTCTAAGAAAAAGAATAAAAATTATAAAAATTATAAAAATGTAAGAAACAGTTACAACTAATGATTGAGTAACTTTTAATTTTCAGAATCTTTGTCATCATAAGAACTGGATTTCCTTTTTCTTGGGAGGGAGAGGAGAATGAGCTTGCACAGGTGTAGCCTTAATAAGAGTGAATGACGGAGAAGTACAAATTTTGTACAAGTCCTGATTGTAAAGGCCCTGATGAAGATGAGCTAAACCTTATAAGAATTGGCAGCAAGTGTTGCCCTGGCTGACTAATAAAAAGCCTTTGAACCAGGGGAAGTGGTCATTAGAGCAGATTTTAACAGGCGAGGGAGGTTACACTTGGGGGAGAAAGCTGCAGAGGGAAAGATAACATTGGCGAGAAGGCTTTCTAGATAAGGATTTACTGGGGGAAGAAATAATTTTGCATAAAACATCTACAAACAGGATTTATCTAATATTCTGCGAATGTCAGAAATGGGTATGGGAAAGGCTGCTGGAGGAAATAAAACGCATGCATTAAGTAGAGCCATCTGGGTAATTTATTTTTTTGGCAGCTCTTTTGACAATCTTTTGCAAAGAGCGCAGTAGATCAAAAAGATATGACAATTTTTGGAGCACAATTCTTGAGGCTCAATGGAATATGAAAGTTGATATGAACTGTTGTTGGAGCACACCAGAGCCTAATGACTGAGTGAGCAGAGTAGAGCCTGGTTGGCTTCAAAAGGATTGACAAGGGTGATAATGGTTTAGATACAAGTGCAATAACCATATAGGCTTCCAAGAGTTCAGACATCAAATTGATAGCAAAATCATAAACAGCTACGCAGCCTACAAAAAGTGAAGAATGAAGGCTTTATGAAGGTAAGACTTGAAGCAGCAAAGAAGGAAGTCATGGAGAAGGTAACTATTTGATAAGAATTAATTCCATATTATAATTTCTTTATTTTAAGGGACCGTGGGCCATTCTAAGTCCAGGGGAACGTCCCCTGTGCGTAGATTGGGCGCTCTTCCTGTTTCCAAATAAAAAGGGGCTGAAGAGGGAGGCTGTACCCCTCATCACCAAGGACGACCTTGCCCACATGGTAGACAAGTGTAGGGCAACAGCCCTCCCTCTTCATATTCCTCCCCCCATACTCTCACTCACCTCAGCTAAACTTGTCAGCCATATTAAGGAAATCTATACCTAGATTATTGAATCAAAGTTGAAGGGTCTGAAACCCATGGGATCAAAGCCTAACGATTTGAAAATTCATACTCCAAAAGGGACAAATATCAAATTATTGACCAGAATTTCAGACAGTTTTGACTCAGCCACCAGTATAATTGATAACTCTAACCCCCTCTCAAAACTGTTGGTGATGATCCCCAATGTGAAGGTGGTATCTTTGGAAAACATCGCCAATAGTTCAAGACTTCTATCCAGAAAATTGGGAGTTGCAGCTGACATAACTCATTTGACCGAATGAATGCCCCAGTGACTGGACATGGGTGGATTGGGCATTCTGAACCCGTTTCCAACCAATTGGGACTGCCCCTACATGGTGTGGCCCTAGGGATTTCGTTTTGCACATTGGGCCAAATGACATCACACCAACTGATGGAAACGAAGTTGAGTCTTGGTTCAGGCATTTGAGGTCAAACTGACAGCAACTCAGCCTGCCATTAAATCTTTGATGTTGGTTCCAATTGAGATTATCTTCCCATTACCCAAAAAATTGCCAGGCTAGGTCAAATTTGAGGAACACAATCCCTGCTTGCACTCACTATAATTAAACACTATTTAATCAGTTGCCTTGCACTGAGAAATTTGTTAATATATTCTCTCTTATTCTTTTCAATTAAAATCCACTTCTCAAATTTCAGTTTTTATGTTGAAAAATAAACCGCCTTTTCACCAGATTTCCAATGACACTTGGGGTTTATGGCCTATAACATCTGGTATTTTGCTAGGTGTCTATACACTCTTATGGCTCATACACATTTATTGGCGGAACACCTTCCTAGTTCCATAAACGTCATACCAGCAGCAGTGCCACTGGCATTCAGGTTTGCCGTTTAGGTGCTTTGGCACTTAATCTGGCAGGCCAATATAAATTTAATTTGCTGTTTGCCTGACAGCCATGAAGGAGTAATAAGCGGTCAGAGGTGGATTATGTTTGATCCATTGGGAAGTTTGTTGACTGAAACTAAAATCAATGGGACTGAATTGGGTTTGCTGAGGTCCACTTGAGTTTCATCTGGCTTGAAGATGAACCTTTAATAACTGTTAAATTATAACTTTTTGAATTGAACCAAGAATGTGAAGGCGCGATGCCTGAATTAATAATAGTGCGCCATATGGAATAACTTAGCATTTGGAAGACACGTCTACCCTGGGCAGAAAGGCTACTGAGTTAGCAACAGTACTTTGAGAAATGAGGAAATTTGGGCATTGTTATCAAGGAGTAAATTTACCCTCTTTTATCAACTCAAGGCGTGGAAGTGTTGAATGGGTGACTGGACCTGAACCCTAAGGTAGATTGGACATAAATGATAATAATATTAGCAAACATCTGTTTTATTTTACTTGTGCCAAAAATATTGACAATTAAGAACTAAAGGTATTTAAATACAAATAAAAGTTAAGATTTGCGGCTTAGCAGTTCCACTTAATTATATTCAACTTGATGACTCATATTTGGGGTTTTGTTGGTCAAGTTAGAATTGTTTTTTAATGTCAATAAAGTTATGTATGCTAAATTAATTAGTGGTATAAACTGTCTTAATATGTGCTACCATTGCTCAAGAGGAAAGATGGTCTAGCTTTTTATAAGACATATCATAGGAAACGCTGCCTAATTGATTTTGTTGGTAAGATATTGTCCTTAATGCTGAGCTGGGTTACAGCAGGACAGCTAATAAGTTTGTAGACCCTCTTAATGCCTTCATCATGAACCACTGTTTAGGTAGTGATGTGAGGCAAAGTGTCATGGGTAAAGTTGTGGTGTATTCAGACCCTATAAATTCTCTCTAATTTTTAGACAATAAAGGACAAGGTTTTAGCAAGCATTATTTTGATAGTTTGAAATATATGAGCTTTGTAAAGTTAGTACTATATTACCATTAAGTTAGGAACTACTTGTGATCAAGAAGATCAGGGCAGGAAATTATTGTACTCAAAAAACAACAGGAGAGTACAGCCTCTCATCTTATTGTTATGGAGTTTATATGTTAATAACTATCACCATCTGGTCTATTGTCCTCATACAATAGGCGTTTGTAACTTTGATTTAATCTAAGATGAAGAACCATACCATCTGAAGTAGGCAAAACTTCAACAGCATCCTTATAACTAGGTTCCTAAGAAGTTCACCTCCTCACAAAAGATTTCATATCTGAAGGGCTTTACAAAAGCCCATACCTGTGGATAGCAGCCATTACCGCAACCAAATCTTTGATATGTTTATCATGAGTAGGTGATTATATTAAGATTTCATTAAAATAAGAAACCATGCAGAAGAAGTGCATATCACCCTGGACATCATACATGAGGCGCTGGAAGGTTGCTGTTGCGTTCATCAAACCAAATGGTATTACATTATTAATTTTATTTGAGGTGGGCTGACCTTGGGACAATTATACCACACTGATAGAGAGGATAGGGAGTAGGGAGTGACAATATAGAAGTGGAGGAAAAAACCCAAGTACTGGGGGTAAAACCTTCCTGAACATGTTCTGATAGGCCAGGATTACATGAATCTAACTTCACTGATTCGCTTGGTCAGACTGAGGCATGGTGCATGAATCCACATGTATTGATATACTCTTGGCACAGAAATGCAATTAATGCAATTTCTGCCATGACGGGATTTGAACCTGTGTCATGAGGGGTGATAGCAGGATGCCCTCCCAACTATGCCACACCTCCTTTCTAAAACAAACCAAAATTTTCCCCTTGTCTACCCTTCCTCTCCACCCCATGTGGGATCATGTATAATTTTACTAATAACAATACTATTTTTTTGTTAATGGTACCAAGATTAAAATATTTTAAACCAAAAATATTAAAATAGTTATTAATGACAAATAACAATATTTTTATGATTTATTAGTTTAGAATATCTAAATCTTAGTACAAGAAACAAGAATAATATTTTTTAGTTAAAAAGTACATGCTCCCTTTGGGGCTTCAAACCCAGGTCACTAGCTTCCCCAACTAAGCGCTTTACCACTTAGCTATGAAGCCTTTCCAAATGGTATCACATTGAACTGAAAGATTTCCCAATTTATATGTATGGCAGTAATAACTTCTGTCTCTCCTTGAATCTTACTTTATTGAAGGCATTTACAAAATCTAGCTTAGAAAAAACTTAAGACTTTTCAATAAAAAAATGATATTGATTGTTCCAAAGGGAGGGGATAGGGATCCAGAACTGTCACATTATTTATATGCCCATAATCAATGCATGGCCGCAGGTTTCATCTGCTTTCAGCGTGAAAACAACATTGAAGGTGATTGGGGAGAGTTATTTGCAATTTAACCTTTTTCCAGCATATCAGCTAAGCATTCATTTAAAGATTTGCCTTCTTCCTCAGTGTAAGGGTATAAAGGGCAATTAACCTTGACAATATGTACTGTCAATTAAAAGGCTAGATCATGTTCTGAATTTGGTGGAAACCTAGTATCTAGGCTCATGCCAAATTTTTCTTTTTATGGGTCAAGGAAAGATGTGAAGTCTAGCGGAAGATCTGCAGAGAGAGTAGCAGGAGGTAGGATAGAGCTCAAGGAGGTCTTAAGAGAAAGAGTATCATATAGTGGGAATTTCCCACTGAGCTCATTATTAAATAAGGATAGGGAGTTATAACCCAACTTACCTTCAGCTTGTTGTCGCCATAATTTACACCAAAGATGACAGGGTATGAGAATTCTGGAACAGCTGAGAAATAATCGCAAAAGAAGAAACCATTCACAAAGAATACTACTGTTTGATTAATAGCATTGCAGTTCATAAATTGAAGGATGCGCCCAAAATGGGGAGGCCAAGTTAGTGTCTAAATCTAATGCTTGTGCAATTCTGAGGTCCATAAGATTTTCCAGCTTCCCATGTATCCAGGAGAGCCTGCACAGTGGCCTTGTTTGTCCAGAACAGAAGTTGATAGGAAAGGATAAATATCCCTGATCCTCATGGGAGGAAGATGAAATTTAAAGGGTTGTAGAAGAAGGAGCCAAGGCGAATTATCGCCTCTATATAACTGACAAACCCTGATGAGATTACCAGATACAATTCTAAAATAATTCAACAAATTTCTAAAAAAGGAAATTGGATTTCAAGTTAAATTTAGGTGTAGGTTATTGACAATTTGGTAGCTTAACTCCTCACCTAACTCAGATAGAAGGGCTGAGAGCACCAAGTATATTTTCCAGTTATTATGCCAGGGATGTAGCTAGTTTGGAGAGGACTGTCCATCTTAAGGTTTGATTGTGCCCAGATGATGTTACATAATGCCAGAGGCTCAGCTGCTCCAGTGATTTTTTGAAAGGGGTTCACTAAGGATTAATTGAGGAGTAATTTGTTCAAAAAAAACTTATTAAGGCCACTATAAGAAGCCAGAAGGCTGCAGTAGGGGCAACTGCATGTCCTACTGGGGCAACATCAGGGTGGGATAGGCAGAAGGTGACAACCCCTCCAGGACCGTGGCTGTTTAGTAATATGTTTAAATAGTGTGTCTTTTTATTATATATCATGATATGAATTGTGTCCAAACAGCGCAGATTTCACCCAAATTGAGTTGATCAAGTAGAAAAGGGAAGATAGACTCTGTGAAGTGCGCAATGGATTGGCAATAATCACAGAGGTAGTCATCTACTATCTCACAGAGGGTGGGGAGCAACGGTGGATCTGCAGATTGGGATGTCCGCTCAGATTTTTCCAAAGTTAATTTGCATATGGCAGAATGCATCTCTATATATTTTCAGCAAAATCATTGAGATGTCTTGGAGGTAGATTTCATTATAAAGGGTACCACACAAAATTCTGTCTACTGAGTAAATCTAGAGGGGCAAAGCTAAAGAATTTACAAGCAACCTACCCTAAGGAGGGTGGTTGCCTTTATAATGGAGGGGGAAGTAGATCGTGGAATTTTACAAAGATTAAGCCTTTCAAAAGATGCCCTAAACGTCATTTTAGGCTTTTTTCAATAGAGTTGGGGAAATGTTGGAGGTCTCAGTTGGTGTCATAAAAAGATTTAGCTGCCAGTCTGGATGATTAAGAATGAAACAAATGAGTTACTACCAGATGTGAATGGATTTTACCGGGTGGGTGATTCAACAATTCCAGTACAACCAATACCCATTGCTATAATTTTGGATGATAGATTGGTTATACACCAATAGGTTTTGCACAGGGCCAAACCCAATTTGCAATAGGACGATGATATAGAGATCACCTCCCTCAAAACACTTAAATAAATATAATATGTAGCAATTGCCTGACAACACTTATTTTATCTAATATTTCCAATGGATTTTCGCTGTTCCACTATACTTTCTATACCAACAATCCTCTCCTTTCCATCTTCATATCTCGCTTGTATGTCAGTGACTTTGGCCAACAATTACCCTTTTTCTTATCTAATTGTTTACATCATATTCTCATTATTTCAGAATAGTCTACTATTCATTAAATTCACTATCTCCTTAGTCTGAGGTGAACCATTAAATATTTTTTGTACGTTGACATTGCCTTGTTGCTTAATTTGGAGCTGATTCAATGATTATTCAATTAAAGCTCAGTATCTCCCTGTCACCTCACTTCAACATGATCTCACAATATTATTTATACTAATCAGCTCAGCCAATCTCACCCATTCTGCCTTAGCAACTTTTGGCCTATGTCCAGTCAAATCAAAATCTTGAATTCACCCCCCTTAACTGGACAATAAGTCTCCTATTGTTTATACGCCCAAAGGAACTTTTCATGTACTTGGTTAATGTTCTTACCGCTTTCAGGGTCCTTGATAGTGTATGGGTAAACTCCATTTCTTCTTAATTATCTCAAATGGATCAATCAAGATGTTGGTCAACTTGTGTTTCCACCCAAACCCATGCTGGTCATGGAACAGGCCCATATCCATATCTTTGAACTGAGCTAGCCCTCTAAGCTGTACCTGATTGGCAGCCTGATTCATTATCTTCTTGTGGTAAGCTGAATGAGTACGCTTCAGTTTGCAACTTAATCAATGTGTCTGCTAGATTAGTCAAAAAGGGTTAGGATCTATTTCTCTGGTATTTTCTACACAAACACATAGCAGCGCTGGAAGAGCAGGGTGTCAGCCATATAGTAATTGAAAGGGACTCTTCCCCGCGGCAGAATGGTAGCTAATGTTGTATGAAAAAACAGCACTGGAAATGATGGAACTTATGTGGAAGGTCAATCCATTACCAATTTCTGAAGGATGTTCATTAAGGTCCCATTGACTCGCTCTTTCATCCCATTGGACTTGGGGTGGTATGTGGTAGGTAGAACCCCGCTGATGCCCATTAGCTCATTCAACTTTGGAGGGATATGTGAGGTGAAGTTAGTTCCATTAATGGTAATAATGAACTGAGGGCAGCCTTTACACTGGATAATAAATTACATTACAAACTTGGCCACTGTGATTGCCCCCAAATCCCGTATCGCCAATGCTTCAACAGACCTGGTCAAATGGTCAATTTCCACCAGAATGTACTTGGACCAGTTAGCTTTTATTAGCAGAGGATCAATGACATTAAGGGAAACAGTATACTAATCAAAATGGTGTTTCATTAACTGGTATGAGGTCTTCTGGTGGAACGGCTTTTTTACTTAGCACTGGTGGCAACAGCAAATGGTTTTGAGCACATCAAATTTCATGCTCTCCTAAAGTACTGGGGTCGCAAAGATTCCAGCATCTTACATACTCCACTTTGTCTAACTGCTCGGTGTGCTCTCATAATAAAATTATGTCAGGCGGAAGGCTTTAAGATTTTTATGGTAGTGTCCCCTATCTGATTGTACAATTCACCATTATTCTGGGATGTATTGGCCCTTATATCATCTATTACCTTGATAACTTGGGGCGGTTCAATATTTTATTTTCCTCTGAGAATTTGTTGTGCATTATGCCACTGAGATCTGCCATAATGGCAATGGTTAGCAATCTTGACAAACAAAAGGAATTCTGGTGTTTTTGCTCCAGGTTGGTGGAGAATCTCAAAGTCAAAAGCCTGCAGTTTGAGAGTCCATAGGGATAGACGCCCTTCAGGAACCTTGAGGTTCTGCAACCAGCATAATGAAGTATGATCTAGTATGACCCTAAACTACACTCCATGCAAATACACACTAAATGCTTATATACTATATCTCTGCTAAGCACACTTGTTCAGTCACAGTATAATTACGTTTGTGACTATTCAGGCTTTAACTGCATTATACCTCTGGGTTCTCTCCCCTTCTTCATCTTTTTGGGATTATCAGAAAATAGATTTTCCAAACAGTGGGTTCTGCTAGTGTGCCAGGCAAACCAGTATGAAGACTGGCTGACCTTTGCTGTTTCACCTTCATAGGCATACCAACCCCCTATAAGTCCACGTCCAACCCAACAACCCAGCAGACCAGCAACTTCGCCTTATCCCTATGATCCATCTTGTATGTGCTCTGGCAAGTTCATCCCCCATCCTTGGCGGCCATGACACTCCCACGCTGTACCACCCTCATGACCGATCACCTACCCATCTTGGGTGTGCCCTGGAAAGTCCATCTTCATCCTGGGCAGCTATGGCACTCCTGCACTGTACTACCATCAAGGTTGGCTGCCAGCAGCTCATCATCATTGGTGGATGGTTGGCCAGGTTCCTGTCAGCTTCTTGTAGGGCTGAGGTATGGGATCTGGCAGCGTCAGCTATTTCAGACACAACACCACGCGCCTGCTTTGAGAATCTCCAGTCCCACCTTTTCCTAGTCTATCATATTAACTACTAACGACTAAATTAAGATAGTGAAAGAGAGATCTTTATTCGAAGGGAAGAACGACTATTTATACTCTAGGCTATTATGCCTATGAAAATCCTGCGGCCATCCAAGCTAGAACCTCAACCAATAGTAGTCATCTGTGGCAGTGATTCCTTCCCATTCAACTCATCCAAAGCACAGAATATTAGGTCATCTCATCTTTGGCATGAGTTAACGGTCAGCCATATATAAATTCCTATTACAGTAAATAATTTGAGCATCCTTAGCATAAGTTGCTGGTACTCCAAAATAGGCAGCAAATTTATAATTAAACGATTGATAATGAATACTTCAGCTTACACTGAAAATCCCACAATCATTTTTCATGGCAGTTGGCATCAGTATAAGATTTTAACAATCTCAGATTCAAGTCAGCAAAATCACTATCAGATGGTTGATTCTATTACCTTGGCTTTCCACTGGAAATTCATACAATCACCCATGATTTTGGAGTCAGTGCTGAGCTAAAAATCAGCTGAACTAAAGCAATTAATAATTTTTATATCTTTATGCAATATTAACCTAGGCGACTAGCTGACAATCACGCTTAACTAACTGAACCCCTAATTCTGATACTTTTTGGGAGAAATCCATCTGGTTAATTTTGACAGGGGTAAAACCACCCCTGATAGCAGAAAGGGGCTTATTTTTCTGGATAATAAGTTCTTTATCAAAATTAGGGTAGCATAGCACTGGCGCAATGATTAGCGCTGTTCAAAGTGTATTAAAAGAGCATTATTGGCATTCCATCCAATCAAACGTGACATCCTTCTATATAACTCAAACAGCGGCACCATTTACAACTGACTTTGGGTATAAAGTGGTGGTAGTAGCTGATCATTCTCAAAAATACTTGTATATTGTACTTAGTGTTTGACATAGTCATCTTCTGGTAGCCTCCACCTTTGCTGGTGGGGCCTCAGCCTGGTCGCATCTACCACAAACCCAAGGTACTTCAGTTAATCCTTAAATAAGTGGCATTTACAGGGCTTTATTTTGATGTTGGCCTCTGAAAGTTGGCAGAAGACTTCTCCAGATGAGTAAGATGCTATAAAAAATGTACAGGCTAAGATATTGATATTGATAAGGTATACAAAAACTCATGAAAGCTTTAAATTGCCAAGGATAGCGTCCATGGCTTGTTGGAACGTAGATGGGGCATTATACAGTCTTTGTGGCATATGGGTCAGTTGACAAAACCTTTGGATGTGATAATGGCACAAATCTTCTGTTCCGCCACAGGCAACTCAATTTTCCAGGAGCCCAATATCAAGCTCATTGCCTAGAAGTAAAGAGCTCCTCCTAACTGATCCAAAGCATCAAAAATCTGTGTCAAGTGATATTAGTTCTTCTTGGTGATACTAATGAGCTTCTGGTAGTCTATCACTAACCAGCTGGTACTGTTAGATTCTGATGGTTGATTCAAAAATAAACCCTTTGAGAAAACCATCAATGCTGATAGATTACTCCCATTGATGAATCCTTTAATCCTTCCCGATTCATCTACATAATCTGATAAATCAGATTCACCTCACAACTGCTCTTTATTGCATCTGAGATACCAGATTATCGTAGCTAATAATAGCTATGATATAATTATAATGGCCAACTATGGGTCCACTTGGGTGCAAGGTGGTCCCACGGCATTAACTAAACTACACCTCCTAAATTAGTGCACTAATCTTAATGCACTAAGGCGGAAGTTGGGTTAGATTCTTGAAATTGATTTATTAAACACTTAAACATAGATGTCATGAATAAAGGCGTACTTAGTGTTATTAAGAGGCCTGATGACTCTCTATTAGGGGTGCATCATTGTTTATGTTCATATATATATTATTCTCCATTTATTGTTAGACGTCAAGTTTTGACATATATCTAATTGGGAGATTTTGATGTTGAGTTTGCAACCCAAAATAGTCCCAATTATGAGAGTAAAACTGCCTTCAACTAGGCTAAAATGATTGTTATTTTCAGTCAAATCATGGGCCAAATTGACTTGGAAATTTTTCATAATTATTGCCATGACCAACAGAGGATTGGCATAATATGAATGAACTCATCTAATAGATGAGTTTGTCCATTAATCCTGAGAGGTATATAATAATGGTGACTGGCCAATTAATAAATCATCACTTACCATTCGAATATTGATCATTAATAACTACTATTGCTTAGTTTATTAATTATTGTTTCCATCTGTTGTCTGTCTAATATTTTTATCCGTTGCCTTTACATCTATATTAGATAGTTGTGTGTGTTTATACTTCCTGAAGAGAAGTACTCAGTTGCCTGCCAGAGACTTAATCCCAATTATAGAGGAATAATTTCTTAATTTTGTATGAAGACAGAAGGTCTCATAAGTATTGTTTCCAGTAGACTTAAGAATAATGAGAGTACCAGAGTTACTTGGCTTTTATTGAGGATTATTGGAGCAGCTACTTCCCAATTACAAGCAGTAGTTTTAATTGTAAAGCGAGTTTTTATCCTCAAATTCATTATTAAGTCATTTTAGCTTGCACCATCAGCTGAAAACTTAACAGGTACCATCCTTCTTTTTGACTATTAGAATGGGTGAAGCCCATGGACTCTTTGAGGGATCAGCATACTTGCACCAAGAGGCTTATCAATTTCTTTGGCTATGACTTCTTCAGCTTCCCTAGACTGATAAATTGGCCAGGTCCTGACGGTGGATTTTCCCCCAGTGTTCACTTTATGGATCACCCTTCAAGCGCACCCTAAGTTTTTGATTGTTGACAGCAAAAATCTACTTATATTTTTCAATTAAAGATAACGCTTGATCCTTATATTCTTCCAATAACACAATTAAGTTTATGTGCATTACCACCATCATTACGCCAAGATGTCGTTTGACAGGTAGCCCAAATACATCCAGCGACCCAAACTTGTGAACCTGAAGGATCACCTCAACTGGAGTCAAGTGTAAATACATTGCTATTTGGTGTCAGCGGATTTTCATGATTCCATTTGTAAGCTAGCAAGTAGAACTTTGATCTCCCCAGGTCATTGTAGTATAATGCCTGGAGCCACATGGGGCCCAAGCCATGATTTCTGGTTAGGGCTAAATACCCTCCCCATAGAGCCCAGCTGGAACTTCCACATCTAACTCAGTGCTTACTATGAATTGGTGCCAGAAGGGATGGATATAGGCCTGGCAGCTCTGAGAGGCAGCCCTTGGTATTCATATATCTGCTGGGGGAGGGCTTAGGTCCTCATTTTATATCAATGATACCGCACCTGAATCACCCCATCACTATAGGCAAGGTTGATATTTTCCATGTGCACCAAGTCCTTTGGCGCTCCGCTGGAGGTAAAATAAATTAGGATCCGCTGACCCAAATTTATAAAGGTCTCCTCTGTCAAACCAATGGCAGCCTCTTGGTGTCATATAAAAGTGGTTCCAATTAACAAATCAAATTATTTTTGCAATACTATTTCTGGGGCTACCACAACAATTAACCCAACCCACAAGGGAGCGTACTATACGCTCCCTCAGAGACCATGCTTTCTGCGCCCACAGTCTCATAAACCATGTGATGTTCCACATAAAGCTTTAGTGCTAACTTCTCCACCAACCTAAGAACACTATGTTAACAGGAGCGCCCTTATCTTTTAAAGCACGGACTCAGGTTTTTGCTACAAAAATGTCATATAATGTACACTCAGTTAAGATGAATTCTGATTGTTTAATATGTTGGCATTTAAAGGATCTCTTTTCCCAAGGAAGCTCATAATAACCTCACCAACTTTAGGATATTCTTTAACAATAACGTCCACAGGGTGAGAAACGTTTTACCCTTTAAGAAAGGCGCATCAGAGTATAGATCTGGCTCATATGCAGAAATTTGGTCAAACATTTGATAGGCATAAGGCTTCAATTGCACCTGAGGTCCCTCTTCCGCCATGTCCTTGGATTACACTTGTATCAATATATTCACCCCTCCAACTGACTGTTGATATAGAAATGCGTTGTTGTACTGAGGGACTTCCGCTGAATGCATATGGATAGGTTCATTTGGGACGGTTGAGTTTAGAATAGTGGAGGCAGAGAGTCCCGTTTCTACTTCACTCTGACTTTCCCTGGTAGTACTGGTCCTGCTGTACATATTGGACCCAACAATTGGGGAAAGTTTGTTCAAGATGCCCAGGGTGGCCACATTAGAAGTAATATAACCATGGTGTCCACGCTCTTGGTTTTCAGATGATGGGTCTGGCTAATAATTAGACTGTTGATGGTCAAAATAATCAGAGACAGGTCAGCAGTTGGGCTATTTTTTTAGTACTAGATGGTTGCAGTTGGGCTATTGATAATTATCAAAAGCAGGTCTGGGGTGGAAGTTAAATTGTTGGGATAACTCAGATGGGGTTGAGGTGATTATAATATGGCTGTGGTTTCTAGATAAACCTGGACAGGATGGGAGAACTCCCCTGAAATAAGAAGGTCCATTGACAACAGCAGGAAGTTTCCACTAATTATTTTGGGTAGAGGAAAGATATCAGATAGTCAATGCAAAATTTTAACACCTTAAGCAGGGGTATGTCATCATCCAAGATTGGGGTCAAGACGTTGTAAAGCTCATCATATGACTTCAAATCTGAGTTCATTGCAAAACACACATCAGATTTGGATAGAGTCCCCACCCCAATTACCATGTGGGCTTCTACCATAAATCAGTCATCAAAAGAAGTGAGGGTCTCATTTCGTTGAATCCAATGGTTAATAACTCAGCCTTCCGCTGTGACATCTTTGTGGTACCCCGAAACCTGCAGCACATTGTCCTTCACTTCTTGGTAGGTAACAGAACTTTTGGAAGATAGCAGGTTACTTGATAGCACTTCCAACATCCAAGGTAGATATTAATAATCTACTTTGCGCCAATTTGAGTTTGCAGTGGCTGCAAACTCAGATTGCTTAAAGAATCCGCGGATGTTCCCATTGCAATCAAACAGAGGCAGCTTATCATTACAAACCTCCTGAAGAAGCTAATCCTGGCTTTTAAGCATAGCATCCAAGGTAAGTTTAATTTCCATATAATAAGTTGCACAGTGGACTGGAATGATTCCCTGTCAGTTCAGGACTGATGCAACATAGCCAACAACTGGAGAATTTTTTGTTTTTTTAGTAATTGATCAATGAGCACCCTGTAGTGAGCACCACTGTTATAATTTTGGGTGATAAATTGGTTATATGTTGGGAGAGTTTTGCACAGGGTCAAACCCAATGAGCAATAGGCAATGATATGAAGATCACCGTCTCCAAAGCACACTTATATATATATATATATATAGAACTTGCCCTAACAGCACTTATTTATTTTATTGTAATACTATCAGTGGTATTTAATGTTCTGCTAAACTTATATACCAACAAAGCTACCCTTTTCATCTTCTTATCTCGCTTTAAATGTCAGCGATTTTGGTTTACACTGGCCCTTTTGCTTAGCTATTTGTTTTTGCCATATTTTCATTGGTTTTAGAAGGGTCTACTATTCATTAAAGTACTATTGCCTTAGTTTTTGGATATCCATTGAAGATTTGTCATACGTTGATATCACCTTATTGCCTAATTTTGAGGTGATTCAGCAATTATATGTTAAAGCTCATCGTCATCCTATCACCTCATTTTAAGATGATCTCAACAATGTTATATATACTACTTGGCTCATTCAATCACCTCCATATGCTGTAGCAATATAGACTTATCCTCCAGTCATATCAGAATCTTGACACTCATCCTATTATAATTTTGAAAAATATATGCAGTTTCATATTAAATTTCATGATCCGTGGGTTTTTCATAATATGAACCATTAAATAGCCTTAATCTGACTTAATATGTAAATTTGGATTTATATTTAGGTTTTAGAGGGGTGTGTTAGAATCAAGGTGGTTTTATGCTTGCAAGTGCTTTTCAACACTAGACTTCAACAAACTTATTTGCATGAGAAGGACCTACTTCAACTAGAGGGGTAACTATTTTAGGGAATTTTACCACAAATTAAGTATGAGAACATGTAATAAATACTAAGAATGGGTTTTTATAATTATTTTACTAGTTGCAGCAATAATGTCAAAGGTCAACCCTATTAATATGACACTGCTTAGTATTTAAACAATATGAGGCTTGAAGTGAGTGGGACAAAAAAAATTTAAGCTATGAGCATCAAATTAGGAATTTTGGGATTATGACTATTGGAGCTCTTGATTCTCACCTTGCTTCAATGTAATAGCCAATTGAGGGTCAATAATAGGTAGGACAAGTCCGTTGGGCAAGGATTTAATATATAATCCAGTCATTGGGCGGACAAATATTTTCATCTTGAAGGACCCCCTTCAACCTTTTAAAAAGAGGTGGTCTCCGCCTAGGTGTGTGTACTAAACTTTAAGTGGTCTGAGGTGGAACCTTGGACGGACTCCCCTGATTCTGCCACAGAGTCGGTGCAATCTGACTACCTAAGCTCATACTAGTTAACCAAGCAATACTAATAAAAGTATTACTCCAATTTTTTGGATTTCTATAAGTATGAGCTAGAGTCTTTTGGCTGATATTATCATTATTTACCTCTTAGAAGCTCTTATTACAATATTGGACTTGGAATTCTCTGAAATTACCCCCTTTAAAGGTGTTAGGGGGTGAATAAATGTGTAAGAACTGGGCATGAACCCAGTTGATGGTAACTCCAGAAGCAAGGGATTTGATGGATTATTATTTCCTTTGCTTATATTTGATTATAAAAGGTCCCTTAAAGATATAGATAAGCTTCTCACTCCTAGGGGTGATCCAATTATGATAATACAAATACCAAGTCTGATACTTGGAAGGAAGGAAGGAAGGAAGGAAAGAAGGAAGAGGAGCCCGCTATCATTATCAGCTTAGCATTCTTTAGTGACAGTCTTTGCCAAGTTAATCTTAACTTCCGTTTGTAGTTGGATGATGTGTTGGGCCAACTTTTTCATGGCTTTCTCTGGGTCAGTTCTTTTAGTGAAAATATCTTCTGTAAGTAGAGCTGGTACCCCAGGTCCTTGGACATACAAAGCCCAGAAAATGAAAACTTTAGGATTCAATGGTAACTAAATTATAGGCAATGAGCACGCTGGGTAGGTAGAGATCCCAGTGGAGAGGGTCTGAATTGGCCACTCTTGCGGAGTATAGAGACCAGATTTCCGTTAACTCCTTCTATGGCTCATTTGTGGATGGGTTGTAGGGGGACAAGAAGAGTTGTTGTGTTATCATGGAGGTAGCAAGGAGCTTTATCACTTTAAGGTAAAAATTTTCCAATTGTCAAAGAGGAGGACCTGAGGCAACCATGCGCATGAAGATATTTTGATTTAAGAAGATAGCAGTGACTTTGGCAGTCTGAGTGGAAAGAGCAATAGCTTCAAACCATCTTCTGAAATGATTTTTATCAACCAATTAATAAAAATTTCCCCAGTAGTCTGAGGGAAAGGACCTACCACATCCAGACTTATGGTGAGGAAGGGTTGCTGGGGCGCAGTAGGTTGGTATTGATAATGGGTCTTGAAACTGTATTGTTTTTACAGGTAACACAGGTATCCAGGACTTCAGCTATGGTCTCCATTATGCTCTCCCAGTAATACCGCTCTATAACTAACTCATAGGTTTTTTGGACTGCAAATGTCCCATGATAGTGCGTGAAACCAGGATCGCAGGTACTCTCTCTGATGACCGGAGATAGGGCAGCCAGTTTACTCCTACTTTCTTATATAACTTCCCACTTTCCACCTTAGTGTTAAAGGAGCGCTGGGCTAAAATCTTCTGTACCAGTTCATCTTCAACAGACTTATGTCAGGAGTTATGAGGAGATAATATAACTCTTTGCTTTACTACTATCTAAGTGAAGAACAGGCAGCCTTGTCAACCCATATACATCCATATGGCCAGTTCCTAATTGGTGCCCAATGGTCATGTCGCAGTGCTGTTGCTTCAGAGACCAGCGAGCCAGCCGTCCTGTGAGGCCCCACATATTTCGCAACCACTTCAATGAGGCTAGGTCAGTAACCACTTTGAATGACGTGTATATAAAAAGCGGTGATAGTACTTTACAGCGAGCAAGACAGCTTGACACTCCTTCTCAATAATGTTGTAGTTGCGTATAGCTTTTGAAAGCATTTTTCTGAAGTAGGAAATGTGATTATTGACCACATTCTCATCCAATTGAGCTAAGATAGCTCCAACGGCGTAATTAGAGGCATCTGTGAACAACATAAAAGGGCTTGCAACAGTCATGGTGATGGAGGATTGGCCGTTGTTGCAATAACTCCTTCAGTGTCTCAGAAGCGACTTTTTGTTCAGCACCTCACTGTAATGGAGTGTTCTTAGATAAGACACATATGAGGGGCTCACTGACTGGGCAAACTTGGGGAATAATTGATGGTAATACCCCATCATGCCTAAGAGTACCTGTATGTTGCAAAGGATTTTAATACAAGAATATTGGATATCTCTTCAAACTTGACTTTGAGGGGTTGAATCCCATCTTTAGAGATAGTTTGCCCAAGAAAATCCAGCTTCTTATGGAAGGAAGTACGTTTAAGGGCTTTGTCTTGATGTTAGATGCCCACAACCGTTATTACAAACTTCTTTTAGATGTGTGATGTGATTGTTAAAGGACTTGGAGAAAACTGTGATGGCATTGAAATAGACAATCACACAGCTCTCTTTGAAATCCTAAAGAATATGGTCCATCACCGCTGAAAAGTGGCAGGTGCATTTCACAACCACTGAGGTAGCTGAGTGGGTTGGAATAGGCCTTGTTAGAGAGGCGGCATATGAAGTTTAGACTGGCCTGCCAGTCAGGATGAAAAAGTACCCAAAAGGCAAACCAGAATGCCAGAAGCATGGCTGCCTAGATGATGTTATATTTCGTGGGTGAGTGTACTAAGTGAGCGCTGTTGTGTTGCAAGCATAAAAAAGCACCTGGCAATGAACCAGGCTGTAGCAACTCCAGACTCAGTGGGCCTTGCCGCAAGGAGTTGAACCATCAGACTAGCTACTTCAGGATACTCCATGGGAGGTTTAGACACAATAAAAGGGGAAAGGGGCAGGTCCTCACATGAAGTGGAGATAGATGAGCCCACAGGATTCTGATATCCTGTTAGTAGATGGTTTTGACAATTGGGTTGGATTTACAGAAGTTTCTTACACAATAAGCCCCGTTTTTATGGAGAGAGCTTAGGTTACTACGTGATAGATATTGCCAAGCTAATGTAGGGCCAACAGGCCATAGAGTTAGCACAATAGGGAGCTTGGCAAGAAAATATTTGAAATATATCGAGAAAATGAGTACTTGGGAAGATTTTTAATGGAGAATGAAGTTAAAAAAAACAACTGACAATTTCCTCAGTGCATTACGACTGATTAAATTGTGGTCAATTTGTGAACTCACTGAAAAAGACACAGGATTGGGGACCTCAAAATTTGACCTAAACCAGAAAACCTTTGAAGAGAGGGAAAATGATTTCAATCTGAACTGTCTTTTAAGGAATTAAAGGTGGGCTAAGTCACTATTGGTTTATCCTTGAACGCCTGACTCACGGCATCACTGCATTTCTGATGGTTATATCACAGATGCAGCTAAGGAGAACTAGACTGGGCTTCCAATCAGGGTGCGCGAGCACCCAGACAATGGCCCAGAATTCCAGAGGCATAGCGGTCTGAGCGACTAAGAGAAGTGGGGATCTATAGGTCACATGAGGAAAGCAAATATTAAATAATGTACCAAAGGCCCCCAAGGCAAACCAGATGGTTGCGTTGGGGGCAACCGCGAGTCTTATGGGGGCAACCCCCAGAGGCGAGAGAAGCAGGGAGGACGATGAAACCTCCAGAGAGTGCAGTTGCTGGTCTTCAGAACCTGTAAGAGAGGCTTGCGCACCCACAGGAGGTGGTACAGGGACCGCCCTATTGTTGAAAATGTGGGTGAAAGTAGGGGAAACCCCATAGGGGGATTTGGAACTGAGCTTCCCCAAACAGGGACCCTCAGAGTCCTGCTGGTGGGCTGAACCCGCAGCGGCAGGGGCAGCAAACGGAGCTGAACCCACATGCGGCGGGCCAGGGATGCCTTGAGATTGCTCTCCCTGGGGAGCAAACTTGGCAGACTTGTCATCCAAATAAATGGAATGGTCTTCATCTAATGGACACTATGGAATGAATGGAACAGTGGGCTCACCTTCAGGGGTGGGCTGGATTATTGTATTGGTGATCCTCTGCTGCATTGTGGGATTGAGTGACCAGATAATCCATTCTGAAAACATCAGGAAAAGGATCTGGGCAACGGCACATCTTGTCAGATCAAATGATGTAATGATGATTTAAATCTGTGTTAACAATGGGTGGAGTCCACAGCAAATGGAGCGGATACACAGATTTTATTTAAACAAGGCTAAAAAGAATAAACTGACAATGGCCTCAGTGGGGCCAGTTGCCTTTTAAATGATTTAATAGGCATAAGGAGGAGTTGGGGGATTGGTTGTTCAGGGAATGGGGAGGGAATTCAGTTGGCTGACTCGGAGGGGAGGTTAAAGGCAGCTCCCAATTTGGAAGAAGCTTTAAATTTTTGCAAATTTTCTCAACTTCTTGTGACCAAGCCAAATTGATGCTGCTGATCCAGGTTTCAATGACTTGACTCAGCCAATTCACACAGCTTGGGCATTCCAGATTTGTCTCAGAAAGCAGGGGTCTATGTATTTTGGGTTCAATGCAATTTGGGCTGATCCCACAATCGGCCCACTCACACGATTTAAACCTCATGGACCTGCCTCAGAACGTTGGACCCAATGATCTGAGCCATTCGCATCTGGGTTTTTGATCTGAGCCATATTCTGATCTAGCTCTTGAACCCAGCCAACCCAAACTGGCCCCCCCAGTCCAGAATTTACCGTCCAGCCTCTGACACTGGGAATTGCAATTTTCTCAGTTTTTTTCCCATGGCTGGCCAGGGAGTGGGTGGCCTCTGGACCCCCATTCCCCTTAACGTGCACCACCTCCCTGCAAACCCACTCTATCAATCCTACCAGGATTGAAGAGGAGGGAAGAGGATGGAATGGGGCAGCTTTGGAGAGACAAGCTGTCACTGAGCGCTCATCTATCACGTGGGCAAGGTCACCCAGCTGTGACAGAGGGTCCACAGGAGCCTTGGGCCCCCTCTTTGACTGGAAATGGTGCTGAGCCCTATCCAGCTTCAAGGGCTGGCCCCCAAGACTTACAAGTTAGCGTGACGGTGTCTTGCCTGAAATTCAATAAGAATACCCCAAGGCCACCCCACATAAGGGCGGTACCAACGGGTTGGAAAAGGGTTTGGGATACCCAACCCACCTGTGCCCAATCACAGGAACGTTTGTTCATCCAAGTCAGTAAATTAATTGACAATCCAGATTTTTGAGGTGGGGGTTTTGAGTTAGCAGCAACAGTCCACAATGGAGTACATGCCCATCTGGCTTTGTCCCTAAAGAATTTGAGGGGAGTTTTGAATAGGCAACATTATTGCCCAATGGCTTGATGCCATTGGCAATTTCGACAGAGGGTTTGTTACTAGTCACATTCCAACTAAGAGGTATGCGCCCATTGGGCTTTGTCCCCCATAGTTTTTGGAGCAAGTTTCAAACCAATAACATTTCTCATTGGCCTGAGGCCATTGACGAGTGTTACTGAGGATTCAACACTTAATCTTGCACCTACCAGATGTGTGAGCCCATCAGGCCTTGTTGTCATGATTTTAAGGTTTTTAAACTTTAAATGAGGGCTCGGCGCCATCAACTTCATATGATCCTTTTAGCTCATGGGGTGGCAGTTTCCAACAATCTTGATGCAAACGCCCTCAATTTGCCATACTAATTCATCTGAGGCAAGCGTGGGGATAGGGGGAGGAATCTTCAGAGGTTGAGCTGTTACCCAGCGCTCATCTACCACATGGGTGAGATCACCCTGTGTGATGAGAGGAACAGCCACCCTCTTCAGAGCATTTTTATTGGGGAATGGAAACACTTCATGGTCTAAGAAGAGGGGACGCTCCACCTGGACTTACAGGCCTTCGCTGAAGATAAGAGCACAATTCTCCTGCTCTTGTGGAAAAAGGACCATATGCCAATACCCACTAGACAAGTCCATGGCTTAAAATAACTTGGACCCAGATAGTTGGGCCAAAGCGTCGTCAATACAGGTGATAGGGTAGTTATCATTTTTGTGAGGCTGTTTAATTTGCAGTAGTCCATAACTACCCAAAGGCCTTTACTTTTCTTCTTTATTAGTAGAAGATGGGATGACCAAGAGCTTTGGGACAGCACCAACAACCCAGCGTCCAGCAACTGTTTGATATCCGTCCACATCTGTAGCTCCTCAACTTTTTATTTGCAGTAAGGTACTGATCAGATGGGATGAGCATACCCAATTTAATAGTGTGACTACAACACTTCATGTACCCATAGTCAGTATCAGATTTAGAGAAGATGTCGCTATAGGTCTAAGTAGAGTGTGGACTTTGTTGAGCTCTTCTGGGGTTAGTTCCTCAGAGTTATTAATAATAGGCAACGTACATATTGATTGGTCACTGGGTAATCCCATATCAGCCATAGACCCAATACAGTAGACTTGCTTGATGTCCTCAATGGGTATCAGCAGGCCTCCTCTGATCGTCTTTAGCTTTTTTATGACCAAGTCTTTCAGGATGAGATTTCCCAGAAGGAGATTGATGGTCCGTTGATAGGCTGGCTCCAGCATGCCTTGTAATACTTGAGGCTTTAGAGGACTAACACCCTCAACGCTGATTAGGTGCAATAAACAGTTGTTGGGGATGTGCAGAGTAATCTTGATGTCAACTACCCTTTGTTCACCAACGTTGATTACTACCTCTTCAGAAGCATAAAAAGGAATTCCATTAAGAGCATCCACTGATAGATGCAACATCTTGGTGTTGCGTCCTGCTGTTGTATAGTGTAGAGATAAGGCGGAGGAGGGGTCTCTATGGTGCAAACGTATTCTTCTTTATTGAGGTCATCATTTTTATAAATCAGATAAATCTCATGGTTAAGAGAAAAGATAGCTCTGCTTCAAGTTAATAAACCCTTTATATTCAATCATAAACTGGGTGCCAATGAGTAGTTAATAGGCATTATTGGCCAAAGCCAACGCTGGGGCCAATAAGATGAGCTTCCCAAAAAGAATAGGTAGAGAAGAATAGGCTCCAATAGCGTGGGTGCTGGCAGGGCCCACAGTTCCAAACTCTTGAGTGTAGTCAAGGTCAGGGGCCAGCATAATTTATAATGAGTTTGGTTGAAACAACGCTCACCGGTGACCCACTGTTGAGGATAGCCCTAAACCAAACTCCATTGACAATGACCTCCACTTTGGTTACGGTTCCACCAAGTTGGAGGAAAGAGTGAGGACATCCTTTAGATGGAGAGTAGAGGCAAGTCTTTTGACAGTCTCAGAGTATTTCTCTTGGTTAAGCTGCAGGGTATGAACACACTGGGTAGATCAAATCAATGTGGCAATGAGCTGTGCAGCATCACTGGAAGTTTCAATAACCTCAAAACCACTCAACACTGGATGGAGATAAGCTTGACGGGGGATCCTAGTCATATCCACTCTCGCTGGGTTCAAACTGTCAGGTACATCAATTTCGTCTTGAGCTCCTAACACATAATAATTAACATCTTCACAACCCCCTTTGGACACATCATCAGAGGGGTTATCAATAAACGTCAGGGAGTCCATTGGTTGTGATGTAAGTTCAAGTCTTACTTTATTGCAGGAGATGTTTTGGGGGCGCTCACTTACCCGTTTACTTTTTTAGGAGATGCCATAATTGGTTCAGTCAACATTTAGCCTTTTAATAAGGGGTTTAAGCTGCCCCATGGCTACAGGTTTTAAGCTAGAGATGACTGGAAAAAATGTTGAGGGAAATAATGACAGCGGTTTAGATGCACGGGACAGTTGATCCACCTTGAAAGACTGCTTTGAAGAGATAGGAGTAAAAGGCAAAGGGATAGCTAACTTCACTGGCTGAGCTTTTGGAACTGATGCTGGAGGGGAGCGCTGCCCCATCACTGCCAGTATCCTCTGGCTATTCTTACATGATAAGGAGCAACTTGGTGTGACAGTTTGGCAGGAGAAGGGTTCCCAAGGGAGAAAACCATAGAAGAGGCTAGATGGGGTTGGAATAGATTCTCACCTCAGAGCTCCTTGCGTAATATCACTTTCATTATATTCAGCCACTCTAACAAGGCCTCCATAATATCCCGTACACTTTTTAAGGTGCTCTTGACTGAAGAGATATGCGGTGCCAAAGAGGGATGTGGCGTTAAACCAGCCAAGATAGCAGCAATGGTGTCATTTAGAGGTAGCATTTTTGTCAGCAACTGAAGCTAAGATTCATTATAAAATCTTTCAACAAAAGTGGGAATTGACTCTCCCTCCTGCAGGCTAAGGCACATAAAGGACCGATTTTACCTTTGTAAACTCTATGTGGAGCAAAATTATTTGGTGAGGGCATGATTAAACTCCACCCAGGTGCTGAGGGTGACCATGGTGGAAACCACTATCTCCTGAGCTGCATGGCTCAAGCAGGGGAGCATGTACTGGAGTTTCTGCTGGACAGTTGCTCCTTCCATAGCGGATTCATAGACAAAAAAGGAGGCAATACTACCCTCACCTGTAACAGGCGGGTTCGCGCCAATATGCAACAAATGAATTGGGCAGTAAGAGCCAAGTTACTGACCATACTAGATACAGGCCCGAAGAGGCCCATCCCTGAACCTGACCGCCATGACTCATTGTTGCCACATATTCTTGGACCACCATTCCCATTATACTACACATTAGTAGCAGGGTTTGGGACCAGGATTGGGCTGAGAATGACGCCAACGCCACACTGAGCTCACTGGCAGAGCTTTTGACCTGGATCCAATCTGACTTCTTTACTAAAAATATATTTAATAAAATCTCAAGCTTAGCAAAGTTCTTTATTTATAAATTCTTCTTAGAAGACACAACTGCCCTTCAGGGCTGCAGCGTCTTCCCTTAAATAATATGTTGCAGCCATTGGTTAGGATCTTCATTTCATTACGTTCCTCTGAACCCCAACCACCACATTGTTAGCAAAGAATCGCCATCCCACCAGATCACCATCCACACCCCATGTAAGCCCATCATCATTTTGCAGAGGTGATTTGGATTCAGGATGGCAATTTCATCCAGCTCCAAACCTACCAAATTTGGTGCTCGTTGAACCAGGGCCACATTCGATCAACTTCCACCTGATCCGAACCTGTGAATGGATCAGGTGCCTCCTGATCCGTTACATCACCCCCCCTGTGAAGACCAGAACTCACAGACTTTCTCTGGGTACCGCGCACAGTCCTCCATTTTCTGCCATGTTGACTCTTCTACTAGATAGCCCTTCCACTTCACCAAAAACCGCTGTCAGCCTCTAACCCACTTGGCGTCCAGTATCCGTTCTACCTCATATTCTGGGATCTCCCCTTCTTTAGGGTTCAACGGACCAAGATGCTTGGGTCCCTCTCCCCAAAAGCCTGCAGATGGGAGGCGTGAATCACTGGGTGGGCTTTGGAACCTGTTGGTTAAGCAACTCAAAAGCAACCTGATTAATCTCTCTGACAATCTGGTATGGGCCCAGAAACTTCAGACCCAGCTTACAACTCTTTACAGGGATGGTTTAGTTCTTGGCTGATACCAAAACCCAGTCCCCAGGTTTAAATGATGGATCCAGCACCCTTTGCCAATCAGCCTGCCATTTCTGCCAAGCTACTACCTGCTCCAAGTTCCTCTGCAGAATCTTCCTAATTTCTGACATGGTACAAATCATTTCATCCACCCCCTGATATACGCCCCCTGTAGATCCCCCATTTGACTTTGGGTTGAGCCCATGGTTCACAAAAAATGGCGATATTCCTGATGAGGATTGCAAATGGTTATTGTACGCAAACTGGGCCATCCTGACCCATGATACCCAATCATTATGACAATTGGATACGTAACACTGCAGATACTGCTCAAGTATATGTTTAATCCTCTCTATTTGATCAATAGATTGTGGATGGTACACCAAGGACCAACCTGGTCTGATATCCAAACTTCCTAATAGACTTGACCAGAATTTTGAAATGAATTGAGGGCCGTGATCTGAAATAATTTCCTCAGGTAGGCCATGTCAAGAAAACACATCATCAATGAAACCTTTTTCTGCATCCTTCGCCAAAAACTCCCAGTGCAAGGGAAGAATTCAGCGTAATTGGTAAATCTGTCCATGATCACCATAAATGCGTCCTTCCCCTGCACCTTCAGAAGTCCTACTATGAAATTGATGCTGATTGAACACCAAGGGGTCTGTGGCATTGGCAACAGATTCAACTTACCCGAGGGCAGTTTCCTTGATGGCTTTGACTTCGCACAAAACAGACACTCCCACACATACTTCTGGACATCCTTACAAAGGCCCAGCCATGAATACTCCCGCTGTACCAACTCCATCATCTTCCCCACCCCCGGATGACCCACCAATGGATGGTCATGGAAAGCCCGGATTACCTTCCACTATAATGATGGGTTGGGCACCCATACATGCAACTTATGGTAAAGCATTCCAACCCTCTTCATGAAATCCGCGTGGTACCAGTGCAGCTGACCCTCCATCATTTCGGATTTCAGCCTTCATGTGAACTCCGCGCTTTTCTGCTTCCAGCGAACCTCCTCCCCCAACTCACACCCTCCATCTTCAACCATCACGAACTGATCCAGATGGAGCATCGTTGCAGTGTTGAACTCCTCCAATTCCCCCTTCTCATACACAAAAACTCCATCTCAGCTTAACCAATCCACCAGGACATTCGAAGTGCCAGGCTGGTACTCCACCCAGAAGTTGTAGTGGACCAGCTCCACATGCCACCTGGCTTTTCACTGATTCATCTTCCTGGGTTGGCAATAGTATTCTAAGGCCTTGTGGTCTGTTTGGATAACGAAAGGATGTTGGGCATAGAGGAGGTGATGTTGCCATTCACGCAAGGCTGCCATCACCACCAACAGTTCTTTATCATATATTGGGTAGTTTTTTTCTGCAAGGAGCAGCTTACAGTTGTAGTAGCACACGGGATGCTCCAACCCATCCTCCCCCTCCTGAAGCAATACCACCCCCATAGCATAATTCGAGGCATCCATCTCAACCACAAAAGGCTTCCTTGGATCTGGATGGGCCAGCACCAGCGCAGTAAGTAAGTAACTTACCCTTTAATAATTCAAACTCCCGCTCTTCCTCCTTTCCCCATACAAACGGAACGTCCTGAGTCAACCGCGTAAGTGGCAAGGCTGTTTGGGAGAGCTTTTTCACAAACTGACAAAGGAAGTTCAAGGTACCCAAGAAACTTTGCACCCCCATCTGATCCGTGGGAGCCTTCCAGGCCCAAACTGCTTGGAGCTTATCTGGACACACCCCAATCCATTCTGAAATACCACGTTACCAAGAAATGTCACTGAACTCTGGTTGAACTCGCATTTTGAGGGCTTCAACTTCAACCCCATTTGGCCTATCACCCCCAAAACTTCCCAAATGTCATGAATGTGTTCCTCCTGGGACCGTGAGAACACTAGGATGTCATCCATATAGGTGGCACAGCAACGTCTGATCATCCCCCCAAGGACATGATCTATCATCCGTTGGAACACTGCTGGAGCGTTCTTCAGCCCAAATGGCATTACACGGTATTGGTACATCCCTAGGTGGCACTTGAATGCTGTATATTGCTGATGCTCTGGCCTCACCAGAATCTGATTATATGCATCCACCAGGTAGAGCTTTGTAAACACCATGCATCCATTAACCATTGGAAGAATATCTTCCAAAAGTGGCATCGGATATGGGTCAGCTCTATGACCACGTTTAGATGTCAAAAATCCACACATGGGCGTAAGTCACCACTTGCCTTTGGTACTAACAACACAGGAGATACCACTGGAGACCTGGAGGGCTCGATCAAACCCTTGCCTAGCATGGACTCCACATGGCTCTCCAGAGCTTCTTTGGCCCATTCATTTAGAGGGTATACTGGACATCCCTTGGGGAGGTCCGAGCCTCCTTGAACTGAAACAAGAATGCAAATGAACCTGTAGGGGAGAAAGGTGAACTTCCAATGGGCCCAAACACATCTACAAAGTCACTGTATTTGGGTGGAAGCTCTACCTCCTGCATTCCACCTAAGCTCCTGCATCCACTTGGTACGTCGCCCCCAACCTCCATCTTCCATGTCATGCAAGGACCAATCTGGGGAGATAAGGTAATTGTTTTCCACAACACATCGATCCATGGCTGGAAACAATGCCACCATTGCATCCCCAGCACTACGGGGTGGGCCAGATTCTGAATCACACAGAAACCCTATTTCAACCAAAAAGGATTCTGCTGAAGGACAATTAAGGGCTCCAGAACCCACAAGGGGGCTCTTCTCGGTATGTCAGCAAACACCACCTCTGGACCCCTTCTCATCTCCAACTGCAAATGTTCCACTAAGGCAAACTCCATATAATTCTCCTTAGCTCATGTATCCACCAGAGCCAGCACCTTATTGGTCTGGCCATGTGAGTATAGCTCAACTGGAATAAATAACCTGGGATAAAGTGAAGAAGAAGGTTTAATGTTAGAAGCATTTTCAGAATGCAAGTTTGCAGGCAAAGTAGGTCAGGGGCTATAGCTCTGTCTGGGTCCCGGACCTGCTCTTCCTGACTCTTCACTGCTACCCTGATGGGGCCCCATGGATATTTCTGAAATTCCATGGAGAACCCCGCCAGCCTCCTCATCCTCTATTAGCAATGATGGGCAACTGGACTCTTCCCAGGGACATCAAATCCTCTCTCCAGTTTTGGGCCAACGCCAACTGCTTTTTCAACTGTATTGCCAAGGCAATCTCCTCTGCCAACAAATCTTGAACTTTGGCAGCCGCCATGGCAGCCAACATGTCCACCTGCAGCCCCTGTCTGAACATTCGCAATGATTGTGAATCTGAGACCCTCGCTGCTTTTGCTAATGGCCGGAAAATCTACACATATTTCTCCACCAAACCTCAACCCTGTTCCACGGTCAACAGAGCTGACCGCGCCTCATCTTGCACCTCATCCATACAAGCGCCTGATCGATCCAGTCCACACACTCATCCATGGATCCCAGTAGGCATCTTTGCTCCTCAACCAACTCTTGCACCCACCCAAAAAGTTCTGGAGGTAGTGCATCCACAACCTGCATGATCTGCATCAAAAGAGGGGTCTCTCCACCCGTTGCTTGAGTCAACTGCGCTTGAAAATGAAACTGTGACACCACTTGGTGGATTTTTTCTAAGGCCTCTATCAGCAAAGTTGCCCGACTTTTTGGGGTTACAGGACCCCCTGGGCATTCCTCCCTCCTTGTGGGCCTCAAGCCACACACTCAGATCACTTCTCTTATCATGAACGTAAGTGAGAAGCTCACCATCACCACCATCAACACATGGCGGTACCATTACTCCCCACCCGGGACCACCTCCTCCTCCTGAGGCCCCCACAAAACTGAAAAGAAAGTATTCAAGTTGTGTCTAATGTAACAGGCAGGTTTTCGCCAATACGCAATGAACAAATTGGGCAGTAAGAGCCAAGTTGCTGACCATACTAGGTACAGGCCCGTAGAGGCCCATCCCTGAACCTGACCGCCATGACTCATTGTTGCCACATATTCTTGGACCACCATTCCCATTATACTACACATCAATAGCAGGGTTTGGGACCAGGATAGGGCTGAGAATGATGCCAACGCCACACTGAGCTCACTGGCAGAGATTTTGACCTGGATCCAATCTGACTTCTTTACTAAAAATAAATTTAATAAAATCTTGAGCTTAGCAAAGTTCTTTATTTATAAATTCCTCTTAGAAGACACAACTGCACTTCAGGGCTGCAGCGTCTTCCCTTAAATAATATGTTGCAACCATCAGTTAGGCTCTTTATTTTTTAAGCTCCTTCAAACCCTGACCACCACATTGTTGGCAAAGAAATGCCATCCCACCGGATTACCATTCACGCCCTGTGTAAGCCCATCATCATTTTGCAGAGGTGATTTGGATTCAGGATGGCGATTTCATCCAGCTCTGAACCTACCAAATTTGGTGCCCATTGAACCAGGGCCACATTCAGATCAACTTCCACCCAATCCAAACCTGTAAACAGATCAGGTGCCTCCTGATCTATTACATTACCTGGGGTAAACTTATCTCAGAGTGGGGGTTTATGGATAGTATGGGAGGCCCCATAGGATCCTTGGGAAGAGTGCTGCTCAAGCCTTTTAAGGTGAGGCAACGCATTAGCTAGCTGTCATTCTAAAGCATATAACCTAGGTTCAGATACAGATGCCACTTTTAGAAGATTTGTGGTATAGGAGCCCATGTAGTGAATACCACTTGTTGAGATCCAGGTGGTTTTATGCTCGCAGGTGCTTTACAGCCCTAGATATCAACAATTTAATTGCAGGAGAAGGTTTACTCTCAACTACAGGGGTAACTATCTTTGGGAGAACTTTACCACAAAATTGAATCTATATAACCCTGTAATAGATACTATAAATGATTTACTATATTTATCTTATTAGTTACGGCAATAGGGTCAAAAGCAAACCCTATTAATATATCACTGCTTAGTATTTAAACAATATGAGGCTTAAGAGTGAGAGGGCTAATAAATTCGTTATAAGCTATGAGCATCTGAATTAGGGAATATGGGGTTCAACCTATTGGAGCTCTTGATTCCTGCCTCGCTTCAACAGAATAGCTGATGGAGGCTCAATGATAGGTAGGACAAGTCCGTTGGGCAAGGATTTAATATATTTAACTTGATCTTTGGGTGGGAAAATATTTGCATCTTGTGAGACCCCCTCCAACCCTATAAAAGGGGGTGTCTCCATCAAGATGTGTGAATTAAAGTGTTAGTGGTCCTGTAAGGAACCTTGGATACACTTCTCTGATTTTGCCACAGAGTTGGTGCAATCTGACTACCCAAACTCATGCTATTTGGATGAGAAGTATTAAAGTATTACCCCAATTTGAGGGGTTCCACTGAGAATCTTTCCTGGGGCTTTTGGTCAATACTATCATTATTTACCTCCAAGATGCTCTTCATACAATATCAGGTTTATAATTGTCTGACAGGGTGGGGGAAATTCTTCAGTATTTTCAGTAACCAGGTCACACCTGAAGTGACCTGAGGGTCCTTCTGGGGGCCCTGAACTGAACTACCACATTGCACAAACCTTTAATCATTTTAACAGATCAGAGGAGGGAATGGGGCATAGAGATAGGTTCTTTTGGAGACAGGGCAGTAACCCATCGCTCATCTACCACATGAGCAAGGTCACTGGTCCTGAGAGGGGCTTTACTGGGGGCTTGAGCCCCTTCCTAATCCAGTGAGGAAATTTCTCTTTATCCAGATGTAGGGGCTGGTTAACTGGACTTACAGTCATCGCATTAACTGGGTGCTTGCTAAGTTCCTGAAGTACAGTTGCTTAAGCCTAATGGCCACCAGTTCTGTATGGCCTTTTTGACCCTAACCATCTTTATCCCCTGAAGTTTGGTCAAGTGGGGGAAGTATGAAAATTTGTTTGACCAACCTTCCTTATATCTAATTTACTCATGTTTAGTCAACTAAGTGTAGATAAAGAGGTTGGTTGGTAGCTACATTAAGGGTAATCAATAGGACACAAATACTAGGGATTACATTTCCCTGTAGCCTGTTTTCATATGCAGTTGCCAAAGATTTATTAATTATTATTGGCAACTTTAGTCGCTCCCTTCTAATTACTGGTAAGTATGAAGGAAGATCAAATCCTCAATTTCTGCGGGGGTAACTTGATTCCAAATTATTAATTACTTTGGCCCACTGGCCTTGTTTTGCTCCATCTATTATTATTATTAGCAACTACCTTGCCATATGCTAGTGTAGAATCATCATTAATAGTTTTAGAATACTTTTCTTGGCCATTTACCATAGCCTTGGCCCTAACAGGCTGACTACTATTATGATAAAAATTGTCCCAAACTCAATACCTTATAGCCCTTTATTCTCCAATCATGCAATTGTATAGAAATTCCTTAGCGCTAGTTAGTTATCAGATAATTGCACCATTAAGGATGAGGGATTAGAGGAGCCTATCAGTAGGAAACTACCATTTTAGGAGGGATCTGTTTCTTACCTTAGCTTTTGGAAAACCTACCAATAAGGCCAACCACTGTGAAGCCCCTTAAGCCACAATTGGTATTTGATACTACTTTGGGCTTACCTTTTATAGGTATTAATAAAAACTTATTTGCAATAAATAAGGTTTTTTATTGTGAGTTTGAAAAGGCTTCATAAAACAGTACCTTGGTTTTTGTAAGCTAATGAATAGTGTACTTGAAATCTGATGCCCCCACGCCAAATTCAACTCAACCCAAATTTCCCTACCCACCTTTGGTATTTTTATAGTACAGTGTGCTTATCTTTTATAGGTTTTAATAAAGTCTATCTGCCATAAAATGGTTTTTGTAGATTTTCCAGGGTTATTGCCTTCATAAAGCACCCTATTTTAAGTGCGCCGTGACCTGAGCCATTGGGATCTGAAGCGTAAGCGATAGTTTCAATACCAAGGGATATAAACCTGCCTCAGGCCACCGTAAAGGATAGCCATCTAATGCCAGAAATGAGGGTATCAACTTTCATAATAAACTTAAACGCTTAGGGTGCAAGATACCGCCTAGGCTTATTTAGAAAGGATACAAGCGGATATCCCTTGCTGCATTAAACACAAAGGTAGGACCTGTATCCATTGAACCTTATTGGTGATTGAATTAACCTCAAGCTTTGTAGTATAGCCAGTTATAATCAAACGATGGGCTTTGATGTAAATTTTAAGTACGCGACCTCCTTTTGAGCCTTAACCCATCACTTGCGATTTACTCAAAATGACCTAGAATATCTACGTTATAGATGCAAAAGTTTACTTGTTAGTTATCATGTCTCTAAAGCGCAAACCTGAGCCTGATAATATGGCGTGACCAACGTTACCTAAATTATGTAACTTACCACACCGGCAATCATCTAGGGTTTATAGGCGGGTGGGTAGGTTGGGCCGGATCTTGCGGAAGTTAAATTGGTGGCACCAAGTTAGGCTCCTAGTGGGTGGGATCTCACCTTATAGTAAAAGTTTAAAAAATCTTATGTCACACCACAAATGGTAACTTTGGCTAGAAAACTTTGAGGTTCGGATTTATATAAAAGGTTAAAGGGGTGCTCCGACCGGGTTAGCCCCTCACCCCACCTAAACTTTAAAATATCCCTCCCGATTCGGGTATATAAAATATTAATATTTGGGTTTATAAACCTCAAACCCTGGGCCGTTTGACGACGTTATAATGGAAGGTGGGAGGTCAGTAGATCCAAGGCTATTAATAGAATCTAACCATACCGAACGGATTTTGAGCCACAGGTTTCCAGCAGAGTGGGGTCGGTTAGGTAAGATAGAGGGAGGTCGACTCTTTTATAGCATCTTTGGTTGATAAAAAGGGGCGGCTTAATCTGATCGTAGCCCCAACCTACAAGCCCTAAATCTAAGCACCAAAAAAATCAACAAAAAGGTAGCCTAGGGATCCCGTTAAACTTACAACGTAGGATTCAATTTTATAGCTGCAGTCACGCTCACGTCAAGGATCTCTGCACTTGGGGTAGATTGATGGGGTCTGGGTTACAAAGTTCGGTTGGCCCTAAATCACCCCCACCGGAATACATCCCCCATGTCTAACCTATTAAACCACCCAAAGTTCAACCCTATCGGTTTGATCCGGTGACCAAGATTCACCCCGAAATCGTTACACCACACCCAATCTTGATAACTTTGTAACTGGCTTTACACCTTGACAGATTTCACGTTAGTTAGCCCAGCCGGTTTACAAAGCCGGCGGTCCAAAAAGAATGGTATCAGAGGTGATCCTAAGCTTGCCGATGCAACTTAGAAACCCGTGTAGAGCTTTCCAAAGTTTGCAACGGTACCCCTATACCCAAAGTGCATAGCATTCAACCTGTTGCAACCCAAAAACAATCACCTGGTGCACCGTCGCAGGCTTGCACTTTAATAATGAATGGGTGACAAGTTAGACCGTTAATGCAAAAGGGAATGTTTACTGTTCTAAGCCTTTATGGGCCCTTATGCCCGGTAAGGCTCAACATGGACCCCTTAAAGCAGAAGGTTGGGGTTCGCATCCATACGGCTGCAAGGGGTTGGACAAGCCTAAAATCAGAACATGAACCCCATCGATAGAACCGAGTGGCCTTCAGTGCAAGGTTACCAGGCATAAAACTTAACACCAACCGTGTAGCAGGCAAAAGATATTTAAAAGGTGGGGACAGCGATATTTAACACGGGCTTGTTATGGTATGAAATGAGAAGCCTAGCTGCGCTAACCTATGCTCGCTTAACTGGGCGAATCCCTTTCTAGAAGGAACTTGAGGGCATTAAACTCCTCGGGGGTAAGGGTGGGGACGGCGGGATCAAAGGGCGGTGACGAAGGGGATACGGTATAGGAATGCACTTCAGGCGGGGGAGTCACCACGAGGGGCGTGCACGGATCATCTGATGGGGCAGTAACTTCCGGATGGACGTGGTTGAGATCCTCGGCATGGGCCCGCATCGCGGATTCAAATTCAGGAAGATGCGCTCAGCCCGGCGGAGCACCGTGCGAAAATCCATGGCCAGCGATAGGTCATTGGTATACTACAAGTCAGCGTAGTAAACCAAACTTACTTTTAGAATCTCATCCAGGCCCCTCAGATGGGTGACGATGACATGCTGGTGGATCTCGAGGATAGCTGCCGCCACGAATAGGTGAAAGTGTTTGGTATGGTAGTCCGACCAAAACACCTGGAAACGTGAGTGAGCAAAGTTAAAATACGCATTACCTCCCACAGAAACGGGATGTGATCAAAGCTGAACTCCCGCTTAAACCAGATCAGAACCCAACGAAAGCAGCTGAACATATTGTCCGCCCCAATTGCAACTAGGCCATAAGCGACAAAGTCGAAAAGGCTTACCCAGATGCGAGTGAAGGGTTGGCGCGACCAACTTGATGAGCAGCGAGAGGGTCTGAAGCTGGTGATGCATAGGCTTCTGGTCGCGGCTGAAGTTACCCTGGACTCGGTGCATAAAGGCGACAAACCCCCAGAACGTATTCACCTCGTCATTGAACACCGCGTACAGCGGGAGAGAAGGTCGCTCATCCCCTGCACGTACCCCAGCTCCCGGTTGAAGAAGTGGTAGCACATCAGTATATCCTTGAGCTGCTCCAGCGCAGCGGAAGAGCTCGGGAGGGCCCCGGAGGGTTCGCCGGGTGGGCTAGAGAAAAGCGGCACGTGCCGGTCCGTCCGCAAAACATCCTTCTCTAAATTATCAGTTCACGCTACCCACGGCCGCGGCACCTATGCGGAACTGTTGCTCTTTATAGTCGTCAGACTTGCGAACCTCGGGGTCCATCCACCTTTGCTTCAACCTCCAATAGTTCTCACTAGCCTCAGATCAAGCATCGAACCAGTATCAAGGTTACCAGTTAGCGGCATCCAACGCCTTGCGTTCTTCCTCAGTAGAATCCCAGAAATAAATCCCCAGGAGATATTTCCAGACCTCGGGGCGAAGATCCGGATCGATGCCCTAAACAATTAGCTCGCGAAGGATCCTAGGCGTTACCCCCGAGTGAATCCGCTTATAGATCACGGCGGGTTCGACTTGGATGTTCGGGTGAAGTTGACTCTCGGTTAAGGCTTGAAGGCTGTCGGTACGCGTATAGTAGCTGATCCACTCAACTGGGGTCAGAGGTTCCCGCGACATGCAGATGAGTTCAACCGACGGGCCCCTGGAGGGATCCTGCTTTGAGAAAGGTTAGAGCACCCACCAGCCCAAACTCCGAACCGCGGCCAAAACCATGCGGGCGCCCAAGTAAAGATTACCTGCCAAACTTCAAATGAGCCTACCTCGGTATCAATGGGCCCCTCCGAAAATGGGGTGGACTGGCCGCTACCCAGGAGGTCAAATGGCGCGTACTGGCGAGCGAGCCCCAAGTTAAACCGCATGGATAGCTCGGTGCTGGCCCGCTCAACGATCCCGGCCGCCCACCTCGTCAGGTAAAGGTGCGTAAGCTCATCCAGGCCTTGGGATTGGGAGGTTGTTCGAGACCTAGAATCTGGGGATACCAACGTCCGGCTCCAAACCGCATCCCTGGAACTTGAGGGATTGGCGAGCGGCAAGATCTGTTGCGCAACCGGATGCGATAATACGGTTTCTATAATAACAAGGTTTAAAAAAGGCGGGTTGGGGTAACCTTTAAAAGCGCATAGTTAACGCCAAAGCAATAAAGCTAAGGTGAAATAAACCAACCCCAAACCAAATACCTTGGATCTCCTCACAGGCCCGCGTAACTTTAGCGAAGGTTTCGAGGATGGACCAACCGATTTCACCAAACCCCGACATGGCCTACCGATCTTTAAAAAAATCGGGACCCCCAAACAAACCTAACCTGCCGCCTTCAAAAAACTAAAGGTATGTTATAACCGGCTAGTTACTGGAGCTGGGCTAAAAGTTAAACCTTGAGTCCAAACCCCGCGTTTATAGGCCGGTTCGAGGGATGCGGATCTGAGACGGTATGCTAAGCTTAATTTAAAAACAATTTTCGGGGGCCACAAGGCTGATTAAAGTTTAAATCATCGGAGTGTTCGTATCTGATAGGCTACTTTTTTATTACCACTCAGGTTGGTATACTGATGATAAAGGATCCTTAATGAATTGCTTAAACTGAACCCACATGCTTTTAACTTTATTAGCATTGTTGGAATTTTGGCTTTTTTTGTTGGCTCGCTGGTGCATTTTCACACCTAAATTGCAACAGCTATCTGCAGTGGGAAATAATTTCTCTGCTGCGGGATAGTTATTTTGTCGGGGGTTAATTGACCACTTATAGTAAACCAATATTAAAAAAAAATAAAAAAATATTTGAGGTGGGTCGACCTTGGGACAAATATACCACTCCGAGAATCTTTCTAGCCAGTACAGGTTTCGAACTCGAAAATGCACTAGGGTGGAACCAGTTTTACCTGCCAGGCTAACCACCCCTAGTAAACCAAAATTAATAGCGACTAAGTGTTGTGTTTTTTATAAGAATTTTATCAGTAACCGCACAAGTTAATAAGCAACCCCACTTGATATTGGGCTTCTTAGTATTTAAATCATATCTTGGCTCAAAGTGAGTTGGACAAGGAATTCTTTATAACCTAGGTGCATCCAAATTAGGTAATATGAGCTGTTGACCTATCAAACCATTCAAGGCTCACCTTGCTTCAATGCAAGGGCAGATGTTGAATTGACAGCTGGGAAGATGAACCCATGAGGCAGGGATTTTATATATTTGGTCCAATCAGAAGATTGGAAACTATTTTCACCAGGTGGGACCCCCTCCAGGGCTATAAAAGGGGCCAATCTCCACAATGAAGTTTGAACTAAATTAGCTGTAATATGGGGAGGTGTCAGGCAAACAGCAAGTCATTTTTAGACTGGCCTGCCAGTTTAAGTGCTGAAGCACCCAAATGCCAAGCCCAAATACCAGTAGCACTGCTGCTGGTATGACAGTTATAAAACCAGGAAGGTATCTGTAAGTTCTGGGGAATGTCCCCTGCACATGGATTGGGCAATCTTCCCATTTCCAAGTAAAAAAGGGTCCAAAGAGGGTGGCTGTACCCCTCATTACCCAGGGTGACCTCACCCATGTGGTAGACAAGTGCAGAGCAACAGCCCTCCCTCTTCAGATTCCTTTCCCAATGCCCACGCTCACCTCAGCTGAGATTGTCTGCCAGATCAGAGAAATCTGCACCAAGATCACTGAATCAAAGTCAATTGGTCCAAAACTGATGGAAATCAAGCCTGACGATCAGAACCTGCATAGTTATAAAGGGATAAAGATTGAATTATTGACCAGAATTGCCAACAGGTTTGATTTGGCCAGCAGGGCATCATCAAAGCTAACCCCCTCTCAAAATTGTCGTGGATGATCCCCAACATGCAGATAGTATTATTGAAACCATCAACAATAGTTAAAAGTCCTCATCCAGCAAATTGGGAGTTGTGGCCAACACATTTCTTGTGACTGAATGAACAGCCCAGTGACTGGGCATGGGCAGGTTGGTCATCCTGAACCCATTTCCAACCAATTGGGACTGCCCCTACATGGGGTGGCCCTGGGGAATTCACATTGCTTGTTGGGCCAGATGCCATTGCACCAACTTCCAGAAATGCAGTTGAGCCTTGGTTTAGGCATTTGAGGTTGAACTGATAGTGACTCAGCCTGCCACCAAATCCTTCAATGTTGGTTCCCATTAAGCTTCTCTGCCTCCTTTCCCATAAAATTCACCAGTTAGGTCAAACTTGAGGGACCTGATCCATGCTTGTTTCCACATCAATCAACCACTATTTAATCAGTTGCATCACACTGAGAAAATTATAGGTCAATTTTCATTATTTTCCTTCCAATAAATTTCCGCTACTAAAAACTATCAATTTTTACTTTATTGATATCCTTCTGGCAATAGTCCCAATGGCATTACTCTGGTGGCCAGTTGGTCCCTATACTGGATGGGCTCTACCAGTTTTGATGATTACTATGACTCCCACCATCATCAACTGGATTCAGTGAGCCAGATACTTCTGGCAGTTCCTCCCTTATTTCAACTATACACCATCAATATACTGGAATCTTGTGGCCTTATATCCACCATTTCAAAGCAAGAATCTGCCCCTTTTCTCTTCAGTTGTATTGAACCCACCTACCAGTAACCCCATAGGGACTATCCCAGCGGTGCAACCCCTGTAGCAAGACCCCCAGTATCTGGGTTTGTCTCCATTTGGTTCATTTTTAAGTTACTATTCACAATTGCCCTATACCAACAATTTATCATTTCCCAATTTGTGGCTCCATACAACATCATATGTGCGACAATGCCTCTGGCATTCTGGCTTGCTTTTTGGATGCTCACGCATCCTGACTGGCAGGCTGGTCTAAACTTCTTCTGCCATTCTCATGACAGTATCTCTCCATTGAGTGCCCATAAGCTATTGTAGGAATCCAGCTTCCTCATGCTCACTGGTGCTTATGCTGCTGGATCCCGTAAAGATTATTATAAAATACAAATATAAGTTCTACTATAAAATTTGGGTGTTTTATATTTTTATTAGGAGCTTGGGGATAAAGAGAAAAGCGATCCTTCTTGATATTTGACCAATCAGTTATTAAACTGTTTTGAGGGTCAGGGGGGGAATTTGAGGACAGGTTCAGAATAGCCTAGATGTTTCCAAATTAAATAATATGGTATACGCTTCTATCAGATCTTGAGGAATGTGAGTTACTTTTTGGCAAAATGATTTTTGAGGTTTTAGGCAGAATGTACCCATGAGGTAATGTTTTGATATATTTCAAACAATCATCACTTGATAAAATGCTTTCACCTTAGGGGACCTCCACCACACCTATAAAAGGGGTGGTCCCTATGTAGGAGCCTTGAAGGACCTGATTGTGTTTTGGGGGAGTACCTTCTGATGATCACCCCACAGTCTGTTGCATGGTTGGATCACTTCAACCACTCAATTTTACATTTAATGCCCATGTAGGTTTCAAAATGGCATTGCCCCAATTAATGGGGTTCCATCAAGGATTGGTATTGTAATTTTGGCAGAAATTATGATGTTCAGGCACTATGAAGGCTACAAAATTATTAGTTCTGGGGCTCTAGTGAAGATAGACACAAGTGCAATGAATTTATTTATTCTATTATTATAATTGATCCCAATCCAAATTACAGAATTCTGTATTAGTATACCAAAATTTAGCTATGTGAGACAAAAATAGAGGTACTTATTAGTTAGAAATGAGGGATATTTATAGGGGTAGATTTGGTAGGTTTTTGTTAGGATTTTTGGGCTGCATCTGAGGTAAAATCTTCTCTTTTAGATAACCAATATTGCTGATTATTATTGCTATACTTGTGATGGTCAGTTCTGATAAGATTCTTATTAGATGATATCGACCTTCTTGTGTGATGTTATGCCCCATCAGATTTCTTAGCCTCATCCTTCAGAGGAGGCTAATAACTCTGAAGAGTTGATTTTCAGTCTATCTGAGAATCGGATATCTTCAATGGGGATTTTAAAATTTCATCAGAATGAGATAACAAATCTCAATATTGAGTAATTTTGGTCATCACAGTTGAATCCCCAACAATACCCCCCTCAATGTCTTGCCTATGGAGCACATAATTATAAAGAACCCTACTATGAACTCTATTGATAACAGTACCAGTATCAATAGCTGCAATGGAGTATTCAATGTCCCAATGATAAATAATATGGTAAGGACCAGCCCATAAGGTGTCCAGTTTGTGAATCTTTCCTCTAGGTCTATGATGATAGAAGAGTATAAGATCCTCAACTTGATATTCAGGTAACGTAGGTCTACTAGCGTTGATTCTAGTTCCCTCTTTTAAGATGGTAGCAGCATGGAAACTTGAAGCTAAATCTTGTACTTATTTGATTTCATCAGCTAGTCTCCTCATATCTAAATCAGTAGTTTGCGGGGTAGCATCATCAAGTATAGGTTGTACACTTGAGGGTAGAATAGGATCCTGACCATACAGAGTCTTAAAAAAGACATTCCAATTATACGATGATAGCTAACCCTATAGGCTAACATCACACTAGGTAAATAGAGATTCCATCTACTAGGATTGCTGAAAGCCATCATTCAAATAATGGCTACAAGGGTACTATTTGCTCATTCAAACGCACCATTAGTAGAAGGATTGTAAGGGGACATAAATGTCTAATAGGTACCTATTAATTGAGTAAGCTCAGATACCACCTGAGAAATAAAGATGGTCCCATTATCCAATAACAGGACTTTTGGGCTACCATGCCTGATGAAAACTTGCTTAAAAAGGATTGATGCAGTAGCCTTAGCGGTGATTGTGGAAACAGAGATAGCTTCAATCTGTAACGCACTGGCTCCTTCCAATGAGTCACAAATGAGTTAGGCAACAGGATCCATGTTAAAGACCATAGGGCTGACATGACTCCTGATACTACTCTCCTGGTGCGCGCTACAAGATTGGACAAGCACCCCCTGGAAGACAGTTGCAAGTATACTCAACCCCAGCAACATGCCTTAACTCCAAGACAGGGTATAGAGGGAGGCAATAGCCCTCCCAAGCTCACTCTCGAAGTCCAATTCTTGTTGATCTAAGCCAAACATGGCTGCAGTTAGGCAATATCTTAAAATAAACCCAAATTATAAATATATGAATTTTAGGTTCTTTTATTTAATATTTAGCCAAGTTGATAGAAAACAGAACTGAGGAGCCTCCAGCTCCCAGTTCCTTCCCTATATACACAGGCTAAAAGCTAAAATAAAATATAATATAAGCTTATGGTGCCAACTTAAATGATGTTTGGTGTAAACCTTACAGCAGGATCGCGGAATCTTTACTCAATGATTCCATGCCAGTTCCAATCCTCAATGGTTCCACGCCAGTTCCATTTCGAATTCCAATCGAACTGCAAAACTCCCAAGCACCCGTTTCATTCCATTCTCAATTTGAATCCAAATCAAATCTCGAAACTACCCATTTCTCTCATTTTCCATTTTGTTCTGACTTGGACGCCCATCTTGCTCCTTGGCCTACTCCAAGCTCCGGCCCCTTAGGCGTCCTTGCCAGAACCAATGCCCCTCCTTCTCCATACATACAGACACAGCCTGCCCTGTCTTACCAAAGATCAGGACAATGTGATACTGAGGATAGACCTCAACCGTCACACAATCCATTTGGTAAAATGGTTGATAGCCAATATAATATAGTGATGTTCATAAGTGGCAGTAGGGAGAGGGCCCACTACATCAATACTCATAGTAGAAAAAGGTTCTAAAGGTCCCACAATTTTGTGTTGGTACACTGGATTTCCACCATGTTGTTGTTGGCAAGTGAGACAAGACTCCAACACATTGTGTACAGTTTCCAGCATGTTATCCAAGTAACAGTGATTTTTCAACTACTCTAAAGTCTTAGTGACAGCTCCATGCCCAGCATTTATATGAGCTTCCATAATAGTATCAGACCTTGAAGAGGGCCAAATAAAAGGCAACCCTCTAGATCCCAACTTCTTGTATAAGTAACCTTCTTTAACTCAAGTATCCTCAGTTAAGAATTGTAGCTTTGCTATAACATCCTTAGATTCATGATACCAGAGCTCAGCTCTGCCAATCAGATCATAAATATTATCTTCCTCAACAGAAAATAATGTTAGTATAGGTAATTGAGAAAGTCTATCAGCGTTTTGATGAATATCTCCAGCACAATGTTGAATTGTAAGTTCATAATTTTGAAGCTCTAAAGCACATCTAGTTAAGCGCCCCTCAGGATCCATCATATGTTGCAACCATTTCAAGAAAGCGTGATATGTGATTATAGTAAAATTTTTGCCATAGAGGTAAGGGCGAAAATACTTGATGGTGGATAAGACTGCGATGCATTCTCTCTCAGTAATGCTATAATTGCGTTCTGCCTTAGAAAGGGTTTTACTATAGTACGTGATGGGGTGATCAACCATGTTGGTATCATGTTGAGCCATAATGGCTCCAATAGCAATATCACTGGCATCAGTAAATAAGATAAAAGGTTTGGAAAAATCAGGATGGGCTAAAATTGGTGCACTAACTAAGGCTTGGTGCAAAAGTACGAAAGCTTGCTGCTGCAATTCTTCCCATATGAAAGGAACTTCCTTGTGCAATAAGTAAACTAAAGGCTCCGCAATCTCAGCAAAATGGGGGATGTTTTGTCAGTAATACTCACCTACCCTAAAAAACACTTGAATATTGTACAAGCCTTTAGGAACAGGCATGTCCAAAATAGCTTGTATCTTATTAGATAAGGGTAAAATCCCATTGCAATTAACTTTAAGGCCTAATAATTCCATAGCAGTCTCGAAAAAAGCACACTTATATGGTTTTAGCTTAAGCGAAGCGTGACGCATCTGACCAAATACTTCCTTTAAATGAGCCAAATGCTCATTAAAAGTGCGAGAGAAAACATTAACATCGTCTAAGTATACCAAAAGACAAGAAAGTCTTAAATCCCCATATAAGCCATCCATGGCTAGTTGAAAAGTACCAGGGGCATTACAAAGCCCCTGCAGCATATGTGTGGGCTCAAATAACCCCTTACTGGAGATTAAGGCGCATTTTTGATGGTCTTTGAGAGCCAGGTCAATTTGCCAATAGCCACTAGCAAGGTCCATGGCTGAGAAGAATTGTGACTCATAAAATAGTCTCAATGAATCATCAATGCGAGGTAGAGGATAAGAATCCTTTTGGGTAACAGCATGAGCTGACGATAGTCCATAACCACTCTATGACCCCCATCCTTTTTCCAGATGAGTAGTAGAGGAGAAGCCCATGGACCCTTAGAAGGCGTAAATAGTCCTGCATTGAGAAGTTGTTTTAATTTCCACTGAGACCTGAGCTTCCTTGAATTTAGATTTGTGATAAGGCTGAGCTCAAATAGGGAGAGTATCCTAATTTTTACCTGATGCTGCACCTCTTTCATTAGCCCAAAATCCCCAGGACCTTTGGCAAATATATTCACATACTCTTCAATAAGAGCCTCAGCTTCTTGCTGTTGTTCTGTAGTGATTGAATCTCCAAATTTGTCATCAACTCTAGCAATGATAGGTGGTTCTCTCAACCCAAAATCATGTACATCCCAACATCCCAAGATGGATAAAAATTTTACTCACATGAGTAGGCCGCACATAAGTGATGGGGTTGTTTTGATTCAATTGCATAGGTCGAGAGGTGAGATTAGCTAGTAAGAAAAACAGTCCCATTGTAAGCAGGATCACGGATACCAGGGCAGGTAAAGCCTCCAAATGAGAGGGAGTTCTATTACCGGAGATCTCTAATACATGATCAGCAGGTACAAATATTTGTACTCCAATTTCAATTATGACTTGAGTTTTGGAGGAATAGTAATTAGATTGTTAAATTATAAAGGCATCCCTTCAGAGGCACAAGTTTATGGAGGCAGAAGTATAGTTATTGGTCCCAAAATTTGGTACTCAAGATGAGAGATAAAAGTGGGATATTCCAATAAGCAAACGCGTCGTTTTAGTTTGCCTTTGATATTGGGGACATTTTTTAAAATTTGAGGTAATTGGTACCCAATTAAAGAAAGGTAATTGTCCTTAATACTGATTATCGCATCAAAAGCAATGAGAAATTTGGTTTTCATAAAAGCAAGCCATTCAGTTCTTGTCCAATACTATTGCAGGGGCCAAAACAACCAACTTTTTAAAGTGCATTGGGAGGGAAGAATAAGCTCCTATGGATTTAGTGTATGAAGGACCATCATTTCCATAGTCTTGAAATGGTTTAAGTCCAGCGCCACTTTACTTTTTTCATAAGTCTGGACAAGTTCACATTTATAGGAGATCCCATATTGATGATAGCCAAAATTTTCACCTTGTGCACTATGACTTCCACCCAGGTCACATCAGTGCCAAAGTGTAGGATTGAAAATACTGAGCGACTAAATGGTCTAATTGAATTAGAATATGAAATGGAAACATAAGAAGAATTAGTCTCTTTTGGCTAAATCATCAGGGATATCAAGTTCACCAGGAGCAGATATCACATAACAAACTTCAGGTGTGCTAAAAAATTGCAATTGAGGCACAAGAGGTAGGTCAGCACAGGGGGCCTCATGCCCTATACTGACTACTCTTTTTTTGACTCTTCCGCTTGTTTTTTTCAATATTGAGATTACATATGACCCATTAGACCACAATAGTTGCACGGCTCCTTCTTTGGTTTAGGTTTGGATCTAGGCAGCATCACATGGATATAAGATTGAGAGTTATTACCAGAGGTCAGGTGTACCACACCATTAGGAATCTTCATAAGCACCTCTTTGATGTTGATAATAGATATGAAATTTCTTTTAAGTGATTTAAATGCAGTAGTAACTGAGTACAAGAAGCAAACGCACTAATCACAGCCAAAACGGCATCATCTACAATAATACAATTGCAAGTAGCAAGAGTCTGGGCCTCATTATAAATCTCTTAGCAAAATCTTGGATTGACTCTTGTCGCTTAATTTATATGCTCATAAAGGCTTGTTTTTGGTTATATAGGATTTGATCACTCCCAAATTTCTTAACAAGGGCGTTTTTCACATAAGTCCACATATTGCAAACCTTAAAATGAGGAACCATGATTTCTTGAGCGAACTGGCTTAGACAAGAGGTAATATGTCATACTTTCTGTTGATCCATGCCCCATCCATTGCTCATTCATATACAAATAGAAACTAATGGATGCTACCTTCACACGGCTCAAACTTATCATTAAAGGTAGGTTTGAAAGTGGTGATTTCATTGCTTAAGACATGTACGCTTGATACCATGATTGAATCAGCTTTGGAGGGTTAAGACTCTGGGATATGGGCTTGAGTGGGAATTTGGCTAACTTGTTGCCTTAAATGGTTTAGGTCATCCTGTAAATTTTGAACCCATTGGTCAAGATGGTCATTTTGCAGGCGGTTGATTTAAGCTAGAAACTGCAGCGAGCATCTCTTCCTACTTGTTCTCGAGTACTCTTCATTTAACAGTTAACTTGTTCAATAGAAGCGTTTAACATTGCAAACTGGGTTTCTTGCATAGTTTGTTTAGCATTGCATAGACAATGAGAATTATCAACGCCAAACCAATAAAATTGGTTAAAGAGTAATCTGAGTCAGTTGGAAGGCCTTCCAAGGATAAGAAACACCCTTGAACTATGGCTTGTATTTGGGTTTCTAACGTCTGTGCCCTTGATACTAGTAGAATTGAAAGTTCAGAATCATGAATTAAAAGAGAGGGACCAGGGGGACCAGGAGGTCCAGGGATCCTTGCGAACTGTTGCGACCTGAAGGCCTAGGTGGGCCTGGTTGACCCACAGGACCTTGAGGACCTCATTCACCAGGGGGTCCCAGGGTTACCAAAGGAGAACTAGGTGGTGCCAGAGGTCCAGGAAGACCAACAGGGCCAGGTCACCTTCTCTGATAGTATCCACAATATGGAAAAGTTGTTGAAGTAGCCTGTTGAGCTTAACAAAGTGCTCCTCATGTTGGCCCACAATTTTTCCAGTTGTCTAGTAATCTCATCCTCAAGGGTAGTGATTTTTTGGTGAATAGGATTAGTGACATCACTAACCTGTTGAGATACTTTTTTGCTGATGTACCCCACAACTCCATTGTCAATTATCACCAAATGGTTATGTAGATCGTTGATTTCCCTTCTATTATTGAATATAGCTTCCCAATTATCCCAACAAAAGTTAGAAGCCATCTTATAGAATGAGGATAACTGAGAAGGAAATTATTGCGCCATGGTCAACTGGCGTTGGATCTTGAGATGATTCAACCCCAAAATCTGGAGTACGTGATGAATAGCAGGATGAGCGTACTTCTGGAGGTACTGCTCAGTTCTAGCCAAATTAACTTTGGTATGTTGTAACACCGCTCTGTTTTATTAATCCATCATATTAGTGGCAACTTTTGATGCTCAGTCTCGATTAGGCTGGGCACCAGGCTGGATACTCCCCTTATCAAGCCTTTGGCCATTTATTCTATGTCAGCAGCTTGAATTTGATAATTACTTTGGTCAGAGCCTCAATGGCCAAGTCCATAGAAGCTCAAAGTTGAAGGTTATTTATAATAGTGGAAGGAATCTCCTACCTGTTGGAGTGTACCCATCAGGTGTACTCATTAGTTCCTCAGAAGAGGGGCTTTCTTCACTAGACATATTCATTGTCATATAAGTATGTTTTCACCAGGTAGTCTAGGAAGCAAACCTGACAGAAAGCACCAGTATTGGAATTTTGATAGAAATTATGATGTTCCGGTGCTATGAAGGCAACGAAATAATTAGTTCCATGGCTCTAGTGAAGATAGACACAAATGCAACAAAGTTATTAGTTCCGTTGCTATAATTGATTCCAATTGAAAATACAGAATTCTGTATGAGTAGACCTAAAGTTTTTTATGTGAGACAAAATAGAGGTACTTTATTAGTTAGAAATGGGGGATATTTATAGTAGTAGATTTGGTAGCTCTTTGTGAGGATTTTTGGGCTGCACCTGAGGTAAGATCATTCCTATTAGATGATCAATATTGCTGATTATTATTGGTATACTTGTGATGGTCAGTTCTGATAAGGTTCTTATTAGATGATATCGACCTTCTTGTGTGATGTTATGCCCCGTCAGATTTCTTAGCCTCATCCTTCAGAGGAGGCTGATAACTCTGAAGAGTTGATCATCAGTCTATCTGAGAATTGGATATCTCCAGCAGGGATTTACAATTTCATTAGAACGAGATACCAAATCTCAATATTGAGTAATTTTGGTCATTGCACTTGATTCCTCAACAATTGGCCAGGGTCTTTTGGCTGTTATCCTCAAAATCATTGCTATCCTTATTTAAATCAAATTTGGTTCACCACAAACTCGCAAATGGCTGACATTTCCCCAATTTGGCTGGCTTTAACCCAAAACACTCTTCCTCTGCAGCTGAGAGGGCAAATGTCCAACATCACCCTCCTTAAGAATGGTGGGGGGGGAGAATAAAGCTGAAGGAAGCAGCCATGTACTCGGTTGATGGTGATTCATGTAACGTATGATTTTATCGAGTATTCCTTTCCTCTTTTGTAGGTGATGATAAATGGACCCTCTCAGATTGATCCAAGCTTACCGCTTCAAGGAGTGATGCAGTTATGGTAGTATAATACCATGTCAGACACTTGGAATGTAGGTAGAAGAGTTCTGAGCTCATTGGCTGCCTGCCCTTCTTTAATCACCATTTTTGCTAAGTTGGTCGTTGCCTCAGATTGGACCTGGATGATGTGTTGAGACAATCTTCTCATAACTTTCTTGGGATCCTCAACCTAAAGAGGAGAATACATCCTTAACTAAGAGAGCAGGTATTTCTGGTTCTTGCCTATACAAGACATGGAATGGAGACATTTTAATACCTGGTGATAACTAATCTGGTAGGCCATAAGAGCACTGGGTAAGAATTGATCCCAGTGAAGTGGATTGGATGATGCCATTTTTCTTAGGATGAATACCAATGTACCATTTGCTCTCTCCACAGTTCCGTTAGTAGAGGGATTGTATAGAGCCAAGAAAGTTTGTTGTGCTCCCACAGAGGTAGCCAGGATTTTTACTACTCTAGTTGTGAAGTTCTTTCCAATGTTGCAGAGTAGTACTTGAGGACAGCCATATCAAGAAAATGTTTTGATGTAAAAAGGTGGCTGTGGCCTTGGCCGTTTGGGAAGGGAGGGCCATAGCTTCCACCCACTTAGTGAAATGATCAATAGCTACTAGTATAAATTTGTTTCTACTAGTGGTCTGAGGAAGGGGACCTACTACATCAAACTAATGGCGTGGAATGGTTGTTAAGAGTAGTGAGTTGGTACTGGTATCTAGTCTTATAACCAGATTGCTTCTTACACGTAAGGCAGGCTTCCAAGACGCCAAAAATTGATTCCATTATTCCACCCCAATAGTACTGATCCTTAATCCGCTCATACTTTTTCTTCGCCCCTCCATGACCTAGGGTGGAGTGAGCTTCTAAGATAGCAGGTACGCGTTCCAAGGGCCAAAGGTAAGGCAGCCGCTTTGCCCCACTTGTTTATATAACTTACCATCCTACACTTTTGTGTTGTAGGAGTGCCAGGATAACATATTCAGGACGGGCTCATCCTCATCCTCCCATTCATTTGGGCCATTAATAGGTCATGTAACCTTTCCGCCTCACTGTTATCCAAATGAAGGACTGGCAGCCTCGTCAACCCATCAACATTTAAGTGACAGGTCCCAGCACAGTGTTTAATCCTCATATCGTAGTGCTGGAGCTTTAAAGCATAACGAGCTAACTGGCCAGTAGGGTCCTTCATATTTTGTAACCATTTTAAGGGAAGCGTGATCTATAACCACAGTGAAGGCAGTTCCATATAAAAAGGGAGGTAATGCTTCATAGCTAACAAAACGGCAAGGCACTCCTTCTTAGTTACACTATAATTGAATTCCACTTTTGACAGCATTTTACTAAAATAAGATACTGGATGATCTACACCATTTTCATCTAATTGAGCTAAGATGGCCCCAATGGTATAGTCTGAATTGTCAGTAAACAGGATGAAAGGTTTATTATAAATGAGATGCCTCAGGATAGGACGTTGTTGTAGCAATTGTTTCAACATCTCAAAAGCGGCCTTCTGTTTAGCACCCAAATAGAAAGGGGTGTTCTTAGTTAATAAGCGTATGAGTGGTTCGTTTACGTGAGCAAATTTGGGGATAGATTGATGGTAATACCCCATCATTCCTAAAAATACCTCAATATCCCATAGATTCTTAAGGGAGGCATCTTTGAAATCGTTTCAACCTTATCTTTCACAGGTTGGATTCCTTCTTGAAAAATGTAATGTCCAAGAAATCTAATTTCCGTTGGAAGAAGGTACACTTTGAAGGCTTCAACTTGATATTGTTTTTTGTAACCATTATAACACCTCCTTCAGATGATAAAGATGTTCGTTGAAGGTTTGGGAGAACACTGTGATATTATCAAGATATATGATGACACAAGCTAACTTCTGGTCCCACAAAATATGGTCCATCACACGCTGGAAGGATGCAGGTGCGTTACAAAACCCTTGAGGTAACTGGGTTGGTTGGAAAAGGCCCTCACTACAAATGAGAGCACATTTCTCCTGATCTTCAGGGGAAAGGCCCATTTGCCAATAGCCGCTAGCCAAGTCCATGGCGGAAAAGAAGTTAGAGCCAGAAAGTTGGGCCAGTGCGTCGTCAATGTGGGGGATAGGATAGCTATCCTTTTTCATGTTATTCAACTTTTGGTAGTCCATGACTATCCGATGTCCTCCATTTTTCTTTTTAATAAGAAATAGAGGGTAGACTGAGGGCTTTGTGAAGGAATTAATAACTCCGCGTCTACAACTGCTGGATCTCCATCCTCATCTGCTCTTCTTCCAACTTCAACTTAAAAAATGATTTGACCAAATAGATTGGGCATCACCCACATCGATGGAGTGACACCAGCCTTTTCATGTGACCATAATCATGGTCTGATTTAGAAAATATGTCTCTATTTTCGTCTAATAAGATATAAACTTTTTCCAATTTGACTGAGATTAACTAATCCAAAATATGAACATTTGGTAGAGTACACACCAGGTTATTTGTAGGAAAACCAAATCCGCCATAGAGCCAACAGAGTGGATACGTTCAATATCCTCCACTGGAAGTAAAAAGCCTCTGTTAATCATCTGGTGTTTTCATATGACCATGACTTTTCCAGTAAGGTTTCCCAGAAGAAGGGTAATAGGCCTCTGGTAGGCTGTGACTAGTATCCCAGGCAATAACCTAGGCTTCAAGGGGCTAACGCCTTCAATACTTGTAATATGCAACAAGCAGTGGTGTGGGATTATGGAGTGTGATTTTAGTGTTAACCACGCGTTGTTCACTAGGATTAATTAATACCTCATATGCAGCATAGAAAGAAATTCCGTCCCTTGCATCCACTGAGTTGGACAATTTTTTTAGTGTTGAATTCAGAGGTAGAATAAGGTAAAGTCATAGCGGAAAAGGGGTATTTGACCAGGCAAGAGTATTTGTGCTTGTTGGTTTCTTTATTGGATAGGACTAAAGGGACTTCATAGTTGAGCAATGATAGGAAACCTTGCTTCATATTAAATATCCCTCATACTCAATCATATACTGAGTGCCGATGAGCATATCATATGCGTTATTGTCCAAAGCCACAGAAGGGACTGATAAGATAAGCTTCCAAATTTGAATGGGAAGGGAAGAGTATGCCCCAATAGCATAAATATTGTTGAGATCTGCGGTTCCAAATCCTTGCATGTACTCTAAGTCAGGTGTAAGCTTTATCTTCTTGATAAGCTTAGTGGAGATCAAGTTAACTGGGGAACCAGTATGCAGGATGGCCAATATTTTGGACTTTTTTTAATGACCACTAAAACCTTAGTGAGCGTTCATCCAAAGTTAGGCAAAAAAGCTAAGACCTCCTTGAGCCAAAAGATGGGTGTTAATTTGCAAGCAGTCTCGGGATATTATACAAGATGGTTTTCATGGGATGGACTCACTGAAGAGGTCGAATCAAGCTAGCTAATAATTGATCACCATCGCTGGCAGTGTCAATAACTTTTGGCCATCCTGAAATTTGGCTGAGGTGCGTTCCCTTAGGTATGGTGGTACAATTTACTTCTCTAGCGTTCAAATGATCAGGAACCTCTACTTCCTCAGGTGCTCCCAAAATATAGTATCCAACATCATTGTAACCACCCTCAGATTCATCCCCAAGGGTATTCTCCACCACTGGCAATGCTGCAACGAGGTAGGGGGTATGACCTTCTGATGTTGGATAGCCTTAGAGCTCCTAACTACCAGCTTTACTGGAGGGGGAAACACTTCAGCTTTTTTGGGCTTGTGCAGGAGCATGGTATCAACTACTTTACTATTTTCCATTGTGCACAAGGGCGTGGTATTCTTTTTGAGTTGCATTGAGGAAGCAGGTTTTCAGGGAGGATAGGCACAGGTGGGCTCACCCTCAACTGTTCAACAAGCGGTAGATCCTCAATGGTGAGAACTGGAGGATTCACCTCAGCTTCATTTGTCATGGCACATAAATGGTATTTAGCCACATCTAACAAAGTCTCTTTTATGTTGCGGATGGTTTTAAAGTAGCATTTCACTGAGATGATATGCCTGGCTAGAGAAGGCTGAGACTCTAACCCAGTTAACAGGGTCGCAATAGCATCATCAAGGGTAAGCATGTTTGAGGTTGTCAACCTTTGTGCAGAGAGGTAAAATCAATTAGCAAAGGCAATAGGCGATTTACCCTCATACATGCAAAGGCGCATTAAGACTATTTTTCCATGTGTAGACTCTGCTCTGATCCAAATTCAGCCAAATGAGCCTCCTTCACCTCCGCCTAAGTGAATGGAGGGTCCAGGTAAGGAACTAACATCTCTTGCGCTAGGCAGCTTAAACAAGGAAGTATGTGTCAAACTTTTTGATTAACTGTTGTGCCATCCATAGCAGCTTTGTAAATGTACAGAAAGGTAGCAATGCTCCCTTCACCAGGGGTGAACTTTCCTTAAGGGGGAGTTTCTAAGGGCGCTGTTCAAGCTCTTAAAGGTGTGATGAAACGTTGCTAGTTGCTTTTCAAGAGCAACTATTTTTGGCGTACAGGGAACCCTGTAGTGAGCACCATTTTGTAGGAATCCAGCTTACTTGTGCTCGCTGGTGCTTATGCCACTGGATCCTACAAAGATTTTTAATAAATATAAAAATAAGCGCTACTATAAAATTTGGGTTTTTTATATTTTTGTTAGGAGCGTGGGGATAAAAAAGAAAAGCAATCCTTCTCAATATTTTATCAATCAGTAATTAAAATTCTTTGAAGGTCAGGGAGAAATTCAGGGATATATTCAGAATAGCTTATATGCTTCCAAATTAGGCAATAAAGTATACGCTCCAATCAGATCTTAGAAATGTGAGTTACTTTTTTGGCAAAACAATAGTTGGGGTATTGGGGCAGAATGTACCCATGAAGTAATGTTTTAATGTATTTAAACCAATCACCACTTGATAATCTGCTTTCACCTTGGGGATCTCCACCACACCTATAAAAGGGGGTGGTCCCCGCGTAGATGCCTTGAAGGACATGTTTGTGGTTGGGGGAGTACCTTCTGATGGTCACCCACAGTCCATTGCGTGGTTGGAGTAATTGAACCAATCAATTTTACATTTAATGCCTATGTAGGTTTCAAAATGGTGTTACCCTGATAATGGGGTTTCACCAATAATCAGCCAGGGTCTTTTGGCCTTTAACTCTAAATCATCGCTATCCTTATAATCAAATTAGATTTAAGTTCACCACAAACTCGTATATGGCCAATAATTCCCCAATTCAGCTGTTTTGACCCAAAACATTCTTCCTCTACAGCTGAGAGGGCAAATATTCAACAGCCATAATTGTATATGAGCGCCTAGCAACTTACCAGGTGAACATGGCCAAGAGCCCTGTGAGTTGTTGAAATACAGGCAGAAAGGGCAGTTTAGTTTTGAGCAAAAAAACTGGAATTGGGGAAAGGATTTTATTAGAAAGAAAAATAAAGAAAGTTTATCAACAATTATCTCAATGTAATACAACTGATTAAGTATTGTTCAATTAAGTAGTAGATCAAAGCAGGGATCACATCACTCAAATCAAACAAGCCTGTGAATTTTTGGGGAAGGGGCAAAATAATTCTAATTTAAACCAACATTAAAGGATTTGGCAGCAGGCTGATTCACTATTAGTTCATCCATGAACGCCTGGACTGAGGCTTGACTGCGTTTACATCAGTTGGCATGATAACATCTGGTTTGACAGGCAATGTGAATTCCCCAGGGCCACCCCACAAAGGGGAGGTCCCAATTGGTTGGAGTGGGTTCAGGGTGACTAACCCGCCCATGCCCAGTTGCTGTGGCATTCGTTTGGCCAAATGAGCTGCATTAGACATAAATCCAAATTCCTCAAATATGGGTTTTGAATTATTTGCAATAGTCCCTGAAGGTGACATCTGCTCATTAGGGATCATCACTGACAATTTTGAGTGTTGTTTTCCATCAGCGATCATATTGCTCAATGAATTGATGTCATTAGTGATTCCAGCCAAGAATTCAATACTTGTTCCTTTTCAACTATTAGTTTTCCAATTTTCAGACTTTATTCCCATTGATTTTGACCTTTTCTTCTTAAAATTCTGAGAATTAACTCCATTGGTTTTAAAAAGTCCCTCCCTCTTGTGGGGAAGACAAGTATAGATATTTTTGGTGCAGATTTTCTCAAATTAGCGGACAAGTTCAGCAGAGGCAAGCATGGGAACTGGGTGAGTAATCTTCAGAGGGAGCGCTGTTACCATTGCTCATCTATCACGTGGGTGAGGTTACCATGGGTGACGAGGGGTACAGCCTTCCTCTTTGGACCCTTTTATTTGGAAATGGGAAAATCACCCAATCCATGCAGAGGGACGTTCCCTTTGACTTAAATTACCCTTTCCTTTTGCCAGAGGAGGGGCACCGCCACCAGGAAACTGCATGAGGGCTACATTTTTGTGAGTCTTGGGCAACTTGATCGCCATTAAAATTGCAACTTTATGGGGTGACGGGGAGCATTGGGATGGGACTCATGAAACGCCTCAATTTGTTTCATGCTGTTTGCACAATTGCGGGCCCTGACCCAACTGTTTTGTAGGCCAGATAGCCCTTCCAGGCAACGAGATACTGAAATGACCTTCAAGCTTTTCAGAAATCTAAAATGCTTTCCACCTTGGTCCCCTCTGCATCCTCAATTACTATTGGCATTGGGTCCACGGAGAAAGTCCCATTGAATGAGGACAACAGAGATATGTGGAAGATGGAGTGCTGTTTTCAGTGAGCTGGCAACTTTAACTGGAAAGCACCATTGACCAAGTCTTCCTCCACCAAGTAGGGACCCAAACGCTTGCTTGCAAAGGTTTTTGGGAAGGTACCTGCACCTGCTGATGGTGAGTATTAAGAATGACATATGAACCTACCACTATGTCATGGCCAGGAAGCTGTTTTCGATCTGCAAACCGCTTGTAATCACTGATAGCTTTAATGAGATGCTCCCACACTAAGGACTGAGTAGACTGAATGTTCTTGGCATGATTTGCAGCAGCTGAGACCTCGGGACGCAGGCAGGGACTGACTAAAAATGAGGTATTGTAACCCAGTGTCACTTCATAGGGAGAAAACCCTATAGAGACATGAGTTCTATTGTTATAGACAAATTGAGTGAAGGGGAGATCATTGGCCCAGGTATCCTATGTGGCCGCAGCATAGCAGTGAAAGTACTGATCCAAAATTTGGTTACCTGATTGGTTTATTCATTGGACTGGGGATGATACGCTGTGGAACGGCAGAGGGTAATTTTTAAGATGGATAAAAGCTCATTCCAGAACTGCAAAGTAGATTGAGAACCACAGTCACTGATGATCTCCTGTGAAACAAACATAGAAAACACATGGTGCTCAAAGAGACAAGCGGTTCCACCTGATATAATCTTGGAAGAACATGGAATAAATAGGCAAACTTTAGTAAAACGATTGACCACCATCATTATCAACTTAAACTCATTAAAATAGGGAAGTTTGACAATAAAATCCACGGACACTGATGTCCATGGACCCTCCACCTGTTGTAAAGGATGAAGAAGGCAATTTATTCTTGATGAATCCTACTTGCTCATGCACATGTAATGCAATCAGTGATCCAGGTTAGTACTTCTTTTGATAGAACCACCCACTTATAAGTCTGTTTAATCAAATCAGTACATTTTTATTGCCCAGATGGCCAATTGTGGGAGAATCGTGGTGAACCCAAAACACCTTAGCTCTAAAGAGAGGGGGACCTAAAAAGACGCCAAAAATGAATAAAACCCTCCACCAAGGAATATAGAGGATGTTGGAGTTTATAGGGACAATTGGTCAAGTAACTCCACACATTTTTGGACAGGTCATTTGAGCTGCTAAAACCTGTGACATAGAGGAGCATCAGGAGTTAAGTCTACTGGCGTGACCTCAGGAAGTACAATAGATAAATTTGAGTGGTGGGAATCATGGTAACCAGATTCTCTTCATCTGAGTCTGAGGAGCAATGAGCCAGCTTTCGGCTAAGAAAATTGGGGAGCACATTTAATGAACCTTTATCAAATTTGTATTTAAAATTGAACTGCATAAATACCAATAGGTGAAAGCTTGCCTATGTGCCAATTTCTGTGGTTTGCAAAAATATAGAAGAGCTTGGTGATCTATACGCACCGTTAACTCATGCTGAGCACTTTTAACAGATACCACCAATGAGTCAAAGCCCATGTTACAGCTGCCAACTCCTTATCATAGATGGCCCAGGATTTCTCAGTAGAGGAGAATTTTCAGGTTTAAGTAAGAGAGGATGTTCTAAACCATCATGCTCCTAGAGTAGAACAGCTCCCACTGCAACGGATGAAGCATTGCATGCAACAATATACGGTTTGGATGGGTAGAATGTCTTATGATGGGGGTGATAAGGGCACCTCTTTGATTGACATGAACGCCTGCTGGCATTTGGGTCTAATGAAAGGGAACATTGTTACCCATGAGGGGGTGAAGCGGAGCATCTAGCTATGAAGGGGTTGAGGAAAATTTCTTCAGGAAATTTATGGTGTCCAAGAAACTTCATATTTGTTTTTGGGTTACTGGAGTTGGCCATTCGCGGATGGCATTCACTTTTGGGGGGGGAATCACATACCCATCTTTTAGGACAAGGTTTCCTAGAAAGGTAACTTCCTCGCTATAAAACTCGCATTTTGAAGGCTTGACAAACAGAACCGCCTTGGGCAAAGCAGCCACTACCACCTCCAAGTCTTTTGCGTGTTGTTCAGGAGTTGGGGAGTAAACTAAAATGTCATCAATATATGTGACCACAAAAGTAAATTGGAAGTCACCCAGCACTCTATTGATCATTCTTTGGAATGTGGCTGGAGCATTCTTCAACCCAAATGGCATTGCACAAAATTAAAAAATACTTCTCTTCGTTTAGATCGTGGTAAGCCATTCTTAGCCTTCCATCACCCAAACTTGGTTAAAGGTATTAACAAAATCAAGCTTAGAGAACACATGAGACTTAGCAATCGCTTGACTAATAGTTTTCTTCAGGGGCAAAGGGTAGGGATCATGCACTGTAATTTTATTCAGGCGTCCATAATCCACGCAGGGATGGAGGAAACCATCAGCCTTCTTGGCAAAAACGATGGGAGAAGCAACTGGTGATGTCTCTTAAAATAACCACCCTTTCTTAAGCACCTTATTTAACCAAGCGTTAAGAGAAACCTCCTCCACTATCTGTGGATACAAGGGGCAGATGATATTCAAATTTGCACCATTGCTCGGAATCCTAAAAGTACATTTAGTGTGAGGGAGGAGATGGTCCGCCTTCTCCAGATCAACGATACTTCAATAGCGCATCAATTCCTCAGAAAGTCTGATGGAAGGCCCACAGGGGAAACAAGGGAAGTGATGGAGCTACGGCCTTGAGTCTTCTGAAAAGTAACAACTAGAGGAAATTCCCCCTCCGTTTGATTATTATCAAATGAAAACATATTAGTCTCCAGGTGAATTCTAACATGTTGTCAGTGCCACCATCCTACCCCCAGAATTACAGGAAACACCAGGTTTGGTATTGCAGAGAGCCGATTGTAAAAGCTAAACTGATGAAACAAAAAATTCACTGGCATTCAGACTACATATGAAGGCTGGGAGGCTGATGAAGCAACCATCACCAAAGGACCTGAGTCCATGTTGAGCTTCAACTGCTGGGCTAGCTTTACACTCATAAATGCACCCGCTTATCCAATGTCCACTAAAACCTCAAAGGACACGTGGTGAACTCTTTTTTCTTGGTCAATAAAAGTAGGCAAAATTCTCTCTATTGGCAGCTATGGTTGAGTCAGTAGACAGGGAATAGATGGTACTAGGATTAAGGGAGACCACTAGATTTGCAACAGGAGAAGACACTTCATAAGTTGGAATGCCAGAAAGTACTGACATGGGCATGATGGCCGCGGCAATTATGGAATGTGATTTGGACAATTATTTGGAGCTGGGATTTGACACCAAGGCCACCTCAGAAGCTCCTATCATGAAGATTCCATTTGTAAAGTGGTCTTAGACAATTCGAGAAGAACTAAGATACTGTGGCCATAATAAATTTTCTTTACAACCTTATATAGCTGAGAAAAAAGGACAATTGCAACGCCCATCTCAACGAGAAGGATATAATAGTTAAGAAAGATGGTTGGTCGATTATTTCAGGCAAACAGAAAGTTATTTTTAGAGTGGCCTCCCAGTTTAAGTGCCAAAGCACCCAAAAGCCAAGCCTGAATGCCAGCGGCACTGCTGCTGGCATGACAGTTATAAACAAGGAAGGTATATCGCCATTGAGCGCCCATAAGCCATAATATTGTATAAGCACCTAGCAACGTACCAGGTGAACACAGCCAAGAGCCCCGTGGGTTGTTGAAATACAGATGGAAAGGGAGGTTTAGTTTTGAGCTAAAAACTGGATTTAGGTAAAAGACTTTATTTGGAAAAGTAAATAAAGAAAATTTACCAACAATTATCTCAGTGTGATACAACTGATTAAATAGTGTTCCATTGGGTATTAGATCAAATCAGGGATCACAGCCCTCAAAATCAACCCAAGCCTGTGAATTTTTGGGGAAGGGGGAAAATAATTCTAATTTGAACCAACATTAAAGGATTTGGCAGCGGGTTGATTCACTATCATTTCATCCATGAACGCCTGGACTGAGGCTCGACTGAGTTTACATCAGTTGGCATGATGGCTTCTGGCCTGACAGGCAATGGGAATTCCCAGGGCCACCCCACATAGGGGCAGTCGCAATTGGTTGGAGTGGGTTCAGGGTGACTAACCCGCCCAAGCCCAGTTGCTGTGGCATTCGTTTGGCCAAATGAGCTGCATTAGGCATAAATCCAAATTCCTCAAATATGGGTTTTGAATTATTTGCAATAGTCCCTGAAGATGACATCTACTCATTCAGATCATCACTGACAATTTTGAGGGGTGTTTGCCATCAGTGATCATACTGCTCAATGAATTGATGCCATTGGTGATTCCAGCTAAGAATTTAATACTTGTCCCTTTTCAACTATTAGTTTTCCTATTGTCAGACTTTAATTCCTATTAATCTTGGCCATTTATTCTCCAATTCTGAGGATTTGACTATATTGGTTTTATAAAGTCCCTCCCGCTCATGAGGAAGATGATTACTAATAATTTTGGCGCAGATTTCCTCAATTCTGCATACAAGTTCTGCTGAGACAAGTGTTGGAACTGGGGAGGAATCTTCAGAGGGAGTGCTGCTACCCAGTGCTCTTCTACCACATGGGCGGGGTCACCCTGGGTGACGAAGATTATGCTGCACTCTTCAGACTCTTCTTATTTGAATTAGGAAAATCGCCCAATACATGCGAAGGGGCCGCCCCCTGGACTTACAGGAGGGATCTCAGATTAGCTTCCCTGATAGTGCCAATGATTTGGTACATTCCAACTGCCCAAACTCATGCTATTTGCTAAATATTTATAGAAGTGAATCTAATTTGGAGGTTTTACCAGGAAACAACCAGAGTATTTTGGCAATATTTTCATTATTCATATCTAAACCACTCTTGTTGATATATCAGACTTATAACTGTATGATATTTTCCTCTATAAGAGTATTAGGGGGTGAATAAAGATGAAAGAACTGGCCATGGACTCATAAGACAGTGACTATAGAATCAAGGGAATTGATAGACTACTTATCCCCTCGCTTATATATGGCTACAAATGGGCCTTATCAGATAGAACTAAGCTTCCCACTTCTAAGAGTGATTAGCCTGTGGTAATACAGTACCAAGTCTGAAACTTGGAAGGAAGGAAGAGCGGGCCAGAGCTCATTAGTGACTTGGCCTTCTTTGGTGACAGTTTTTGCCAAATTAGTCATGGCTTCTGATTGTAATTGAATGATGTGTTGGGCAACTTTTTCATGGCTTACTCAGGGTCAGTCCTGTCTGAGAAAATATCCTAGGCTAGTAAAGCCGACACCCCAGGTTCTCACCAATACATTACACAGAAATGGGATATCTTGAGGATTCAATGGTAACTAATCTGGTAAGCCATGAGGGCACTGGGTAAGTAGAGATCCCAGTGGAGAGGTTCTGAACTAGCCATTTTGTGGATTATAGAATAGGGTTTCATTAACACTTTCTACAGCGCCATTTATGGATGGGTTATAGAGGGCCAAATAGAGTTGTTGAGCTCCCATGGAAGTGTCAAGAAGCTTTACCACTCTATAAGTAAAAATTTCCTATTTTCACATAGGAGGACCTGGGGCACCAATACCAGGTTAAGATGTAATGGTGTAAGAAGATGGCCACAGCTTTAGCCGTCTGTGTGGGGAGAGCAACAGCTTCAACCCAATTGTTGAAATGATCAATTCCAACCAGGATATACCGGTTGCCACCAGTAGTTTGAGGTAGAGGACCTACCACATCCAAGCTTATAGTGTGTAAGGGTTGTTGGGGCGTTGTAGGTTGATACTGTATTGGTCTTTAAGCTGGATTGCTTTTTAAGGTCAGGAAGACATTCAAGACTTCAATTATGGTTTTCATAATGCCCTCCCAGTAGTACCACTCTTTTACCCACTTGTAGGTTTTGCAAACTCCATCATGCCTTATGATAGTGTGAGACTCCAAGATGACAGGTACTCACTCTGAAAGCCGGAAATAGGGTAATCAATTTACTCTGATTTTATTATACAATTTCCCACTCTACACCTTTATGTTGCATGAGAGCAGTTCTAGCATCTTCTGTACTGGTTCATCTTCATCAGCCCAAATGTCAGGAGTCATTAGAAGGTCATGTAACCTCTCAGCTTTTATATTATCAAGGTGAAGGACAGGCAGCCGTGTCAACCCATCAACGTTCATATGGAGCATCCCAGCTCGATGCTCAATGGTCATATTGTAGTGCTGAAGCTTAAGATCCCACCAAGCCAACCGATTAGTGGGATCTTTTATATTTTTTAACCACTTTAAAGAGGCATGGTAGGTAACCACTTTAAATGAAGTCCCATATAGAAAAGGGAAGTAGTATTTGACAGTGAGCAGGTCAGCCAGGCACTCCTTCTTAGTGATGCTGTAATTGTGCTCAGCTTTTGAAAGTCTTTTGCTAAAGTAAGACATGGGATGATTGACCCTGTGCCCATCCAATTGAGCCAAGATAGCTCCAACAGAATAGTCAGAGGCATCCGTGAACAACATGAATGGCTTGCTGTAGTCAGGGTGGCGGAGTATTACCCTTTTTTGAAATAGATCTTTCAGGGTCTCAAACGTGGCCTTTTGTTCAGCACCCCAATGGAAGGTGGTGTTCTTTGCCAGGTGTGGACAAGAAGCTCTCTGTTCTGGGCGAATTTTGGGATAAATTTATAGTAGTACCCCATCATGCTCAAGAATACCTGGATTTCTCATAAAATTTTGGGCGCTGGAATCTTAAATATGGCTTTGACCTTATCTTGTAAAGTTGTATCCTTTCTTTTGAGATGGTGTTCCTGAGAAAATACAGCTTATTATGGAAGAAAGAACGTTTAGAGGGCTTTACCTTGATGTTAGATGCCTGCAACTGATAATACACCTCCTTTAGGTAAGTGATATGCTAGTTGAAGATCTTGGAGAAAACTGTGATGTCTTCGAGATAGACAATCACACAGCTCAGATTAAGATACGGGAGACTGTGATCCATTGCCCAATGAAATGTAGCAAGCGCATTATACAAACCCTGAGGTAGCCAAGTGGGTTGGAACAACCGCTCGCTACAGATAAGGGCACACTTGTCCTGCTCCTATGGAGAAAGGTCCATCTGCCAGTATCCACTGCCAAATCCATGGTGGAGAAGAATTTAGAGCCAGATAGGTGGTCAGGGCGTCATCAATGCGGGATAGGATAGCTATCCTTCTTGTGAGGTTGTTCAATTTGTGGTAGTCCATAACTACCCAGTGACCGCCATTATTCTTTTGTTGAGCAACAGAGGGGACGACCAAGGACTTTAGGTAGGCACCTGAAACCCCAATTTTAGTAACTGTTTTAGCTCAGTTAGCATCTGTTGCTTCTCAATTTTGGACTTTTGATAGGGTTTGGATCAGATAGGGTGAGCATACCCACCATCAATGGTATGAGTCCAATCTTCATATGTCCATAATCAGTATCTGATTTGGAGATGATGTAGCTAAAAGACTCCAGTAAAGAATGAACTTTATTAAGATCTTTGGGGGTTAGATTATCAAGGATATGAACAGTGGCCAGGGTAAATAATGATTGATCAGTAGATAAGCCCATATCCGCCATAGACCCAATACTTTGAACTTGCTGAACATCCTCAATAGGAATTAGCAGGCCTCTTACGAATCTCTTGATGCTTCTTGACGACCATGTCCTTCTTGGTAAGATTCCCTATCAGGAGATTAATAGGTCGCTGATAGGCTGGGTCTAGCACTCCTGGCAATACTCTGGGCTCAAGAGGACTAACTACATCAATGCTGATTAGGTACAGTAGGCAGTTTTGAGGGATTTGCAAGTTAATCTTAGTTTCAACTATCCTTTATTCAAAAGCCGTGATGACTACCTCTTTAAAAGCATAGAAATAGATCTCCTCCAGCGCGTTCACTGATTGAGGCAACATTTTTGTATGCCGTCCTGCCATGGTGTAATGTAGGGATAAGGCGGAGAAGGATACTCAACTGTTCAAGCATAGTCCTTTTTATTTAGCTCCTCATTGGTCAAAATAAGTGGAACCTCATTTTCAGGATTTCACTGAATTCTCATATATCCAAAAAAATCCACTTTAATCAATTCCCCTGACATCATCAGGAGGAGTGAGCTAATACTCAATTTATCAAGATTAATAATCAATTTAATCCTGATCAATTTGATTGAAGATTTGATCGCAAAGAGATTAATTCACTCTTATAGATTACAAACTGTTAAAAACCCTATAAATGTCCCTCTTTTTGAAAATAAAAATTAGGTCAAATTATAAACTGTATTTTATTTAAATTTATCGCCTTTTTGGAGAATCTGCCCAGTGTAACTTTAAGATTAAACCTGCCCCATTGGAAGTGTAATTCAAAACTTCCAGACTGGTGCTCACTACAGGGGTACTCTGAGTTAAGCACCAGTGAAAACGTCTATCATTACCATGGATTCTCATTTTTTGTCCGAAGAAGCTCAAGACCATGAGCAAGGCTGCTTATTACAATGGGTTCACTTATCTGAAACCCAAATCTCAAGGTTACCTTCCACGTTGTAATTTTGTGCCAACTTGGAATTTTATGGTCCTAACTTAAGTTTTACCTCAGATTTTCAAATACCAACTGAGGTTTTACGATACATTATCAATCAACTGCTTAAAGGTGCTTTAATTCATGTAATCTGTGCTACCTGATCTCAATCTAATGCCATACCCTCTATTTTTTGGGAAGTATTACAATCTTCTCAAATGCCAGGAATTGGCCCCAAACTATACTTGCACCAACTTATTCACCCCACCTTATACCATTTATTAACCGTAGTGGGAATGTACCATCAAGGGATGCTCAATTTACTAGAAGGACTTCAATCCTTGAATAATCATGTTTCTGAATTTTTTAAGTCTGCCTCTGAATTTAGCCAAGATAATCATGACGCCTTTATTAGTAATCAGACCCCTCTCAGACAAAATTCAAGCCATCCAACAAATGCCTCCTCCAACATCTTTGCAGGATATCCAAGTCTTTCTTGGCATGATTGGGTATTACTGGCAATTTATACCCAACTTTGCTGATATGGATGAACCCTTATTCCACCTATTGCAAAAAGGAGTGTCCTTCAAGTGGGGATCAGCTCAAGAACAGTCATTCAATTCTTTACGTACTGCTTTAACCAAGGCTCCTGTTCTAGTTCATCCCCAATTTGACAATCCTTTCTTTTTACATACTGATGCCAGCAATGTCGCTATTGGGGCTATCTTATCCCAGTTTAATGAAGAGAAGCATGATCATCCCATTGCTTTATAACGCAAAACTTTATCAAAGGCTAACGGAATTAAAGTGTCACTGAGCGGGAGTGTTTGGCTGTAATATTAGCAATCAAGCACTTCCGTCCCTTCTTATATGGTAACCATTTCACTGTGATTACCAACCATTCATCCTTAAGATGGTTGCAGAACATGAAGGATCCTGATGGGAGATTGGCCCATTGGGCATTAAGGTTGCAAAATTATGATTTCTACATTGTTCATCGCTCAGGTGCTCAACATCAAAATGCTGATGGGCTGTCCCGATTGCCTGTTCTGACTTTGGAACTAGTTAAGGAAGAAAGCTTATATAAACTTATTGGACGACCTGAGTTGTGAGATCGAGAAATTGAAGAGGATCGAGCCTTTCTAAAATCAATTACCAAAGATACTATGATTTAAGATAGAGTTTTTATAAGAAAGTCAGACCTAAATGGTTTCCCTTTCTGCATCCCTACTATAGATTTCACGCTGTAATGGAAGGTCATGAACAAGTCAGTCATAGTGGCTTAAAGAAGACTCAAGAATGGTTGAAGGCTCAATACTATTGGAACAATATGACTGAGTTCATCTGAGAAGCCCTTGCCTCATGTCTTATTTGTAAATGCCATGGAAAGACTAACCCTACTTTTTAACATCAAGTTATACCACCAACTAAGGCATTTGAGGTAGTTTGTATTGACGTTGTAGGTCTGTTTCCTTGAGGATTTCATGGGCATCAGTATATCATTATGGCTGTTGACCATTTAACTAAATGGGTTGAGGCCATTTCCATTTCTACCCCTTCAGCTAAAACTACAGCGCTATTTCTATACTAACATATCATCTCTCAACATGGATGTCCCAAGGTCCTTATGTCAGATAATGGGACTAACTTCACCTCGCAACTTATATAGGAGTTATCCAAATTATTTGACACTACTCAGTGATTTATTGTCCCATATAATCCATCTACAAATGAGGCCATTGAATGAGTTAATGGGACCCTGGTCTCGATTCTGAGAAAGATGGCATCCACTGACCCAGCTCAGTGGAATTTTTAATTGCCTAGTTCCTTGTTTGCTTATTGGATAAGTTACCACCGCATTATCAGATGTCTTCATTTAAGTGCATATATGGGCGGGATCCTTCAAGCCCTTCTAGTGTTCAGACAATCCTTGAAGAAAGCATCCCAGAAAATTCCGATTTAATTATGAAGAATTTGGATGATGAGATTATCCATCTTCAGGATCAAGCAATGAATTTGATTGAAACAACCACACAAAAATAGACTATAAGAAGCAATTAACACAAACCTGTCTTACATGAATGCCAAATTGTGGAATACATTATGTACTATCATTCTCAGCCTGGTGGGCGGACTGAAAAGTTGAGAACTAATTGTTCTGGTCCCTATAGAGTTATGTTTTGAAAAGGATTAGAGTATTTGATTGTTCATAATGATACTGGTATAGTGGCAAATAGTATTCATCCTAGGTTTTTAAGAAGTCATCCTCCACCGCAATCAAATCTTGAGGGGGGAAGTGTTGGGATTTCACCAAATTCTCATATCTCCAAAAATCCACTTCATCAATTCCCCCAACATCATTAGAAGGAGCAAGCAATATATCTCAATCTATCAAGGTTAACAATCAATATAAACCTGACCAATTGATTGAAGATTTGATCGCGCAGTGATTAATTTGCTCTGATAGATTACAAACTGTTAAAAAGCCTATAAATATTCTCTCTTTTCAAAAATAAAAAATTAGGTCAAATTATACACCTGTATTTTCATTTAAATTTATCACCTTTTTGGAGAATCCTCCCAGTGTAACTTTGAGATTAAACCTGCCCTATTGGAAGTGTAATTCAAAACTTCCAGACTCATAGTTAAGCTGGGAGAAGTAACCCTGATTTAAGTTAATAACCACTTCATACTCAAGCATATACTAGGTACCAATGAGTAGATCATAGGTAATTTTATCTGGGTCCACCGCTGGAGCTGACAAAATGAGCTTTCTAAAATAGATGGGCAGAGAAGAGTACGCTCTAATGATCCAGGTGTTGGTCGGGTCTGCAGTTCCAAATTCTTAATTACAGTTGAAGTTGAGGGCCAGATTTATTTTAAATAAGTTTGGATGACACAACGTTCGCTGTGACCCATTGTTGAGGATAGCCCTAACCCGCACTCCATTGATGACAACCTTAACTTTGTTTAAGGTTCCATCCAAGTTGGGGAAAAGAGTGAAGGCCACCTTTAACCAAGAGTGGAGGCAAGTCATTTGGCAGTTTCAGGGTATTTTTCTTGAATAGACTGTAGGGTATGAACACACTGGGTGGGTCGTAGCAAGGTGACAATGAGCTGGTAGCGTCACTGGCATTATCAATAACCTCAAAGCCCCTCAGCACTTGTCAGAGATAAGTTTGGCGAGAGATCCTAGCAATGTCTACTCTATAAGGGTTCAACTTATCCAGTATGTCCACGTCACCTGGTGCTCCTAGGACATAGAGACTAACATCTTTCTAACCCCTTCAGATTCGTTGTCAGAGGGATTATTGATGCATATCGAAGATTCCATTAATTGGGAGTTAAGGTTAGGGATTTTGTTGCAAGAGAGCTCATGGGGGCGCTCAATTACCCAGGTAACTTTTTTGGGAGATGCTATAATTGTTACAGCTCTACATTTAGCCTTTGATATAGGGGTTTGGGCTGCCGCATGGCTACAGGTTTTGAGGAAGAGATGGCCAGAGGAGATACTGGTGGGATAGAGATAGTGTCTTGGTAGGATGTAACAATTGAGGAGCTTTAAAAGGCTGCTCTGACAAAGAGGAGAGTGGGGCAAAGTGATAGCTAACTTCATGGATGCGCATTGGGAGCTGGAGATAGAGAGGAGCGCTAACCCATCACTGCTAATATCCTCTGTATATCTTTACATGGGAGAGGAGAATATTGTTGTAACAGCTTCACAAAAGCAAATTTCCAAAGGGAGACAGCCATAGAAGAGGCTGGAGAGGTTATAGTAGATTCTCGCCTCAGAGCTCCTTGCAGAGTATCACTTTAATAATAGTTGGCCACCGCTAACAAGGCCTTCTTGATATCCAATTATTTTTTGAAAGAGCACTTGACAGTAGAGACATGCATCATTAAAGAGGGATGAGACGCCAATCCAGCCAGAACAGCTGTAGTAGCATCTTCAAGAGGGAGCATTCTGGCAAACAACAGAGGGTTAGCTTCACTATAGAATTGCTCAACAAAAGAGGTGATTGACTCTCCCTCTTTCAGAATAAGGCACATAAAGGTCAGTTTTTATCTTCGTAAGCTCTGTGTTAATCCAAACTCATCAATGAGTGCTTTCTTTACCTTAGCCAAGTTTTAAGGGTGTCCATATAATTTACCATCACCTATTGTGTGGAGCGACTGAGGCAGGGGAGGATATACCTTACTTTTGGGGATTGATTTCCTCTTCCATAACCACCTCATACATGAAAAGGAATGAGGAGATGCTACCCTCACCTGGCGTAAATTTGTCTCAGAAAGGGGTTTAGCAATATTTGGAGCAGCTTAGTGAGAGGCTGGGCATATGTGCTGTTCAAGTGTCCTATGCCAAGACAGTGCACTGGATAGCTACTGGGCAAAGCATCTAGCTGGGGGTTGGAAGTCAAAATATGGTTGAGAGGGTTATTTACCCCAGAACCCTCCATTTTTGATAATTATTTTTGTGGTGTACTACCCCTGTAGTGAGCACCACTTGTTGGAACTTAGGCTTTTTTGGTGGCTTGCTGGTGCGTTTTCACACCTAAATTACAACAGCTATTTGCAGTGTAATTTAATTTCTCTACTGCAGGATAACTATTCTGTAGTGAGTTAATTGACCACTTATAGTAAACTAATAATTTTATTTATTTAACCAAGGTAAGCCAACCAGGAGACGGACTTACTGAAACTTAAAACACAAAACCTAAAATTTGATCCTCACTAAATAAAAACAAATAAACTGCCCAAAATGAGCGGACGACTCACACACACATAATGCAAACTCAGCCAACCAGGTGGGACAGCGAGAACCACTTTTCCCATCTTGGTGGAAGTGGGGGGGTCAGAGGGCTCATCCTTGGTAACGTCTTCATCCCAAAGCATGGCACAAGCTACAGCGAAGAGCAGGGACATTGGGACATCAGCGGAATGTGGAGCTATATTTCCAATGATTGGTGTGGTATTAAGACATCTGCTATATATAAGGGTTCCTTTGTTTTTTTTTCAAGGCTAGTTTAGCTTTAATGCATGCATTGGGTAGTTTTTTGAACGTGGTCATAATGGTGCAGGTTTTCTTTGACTTGGGATTCCGCGCTACCTCTGCCACATGCTTAATGGCGTCATTGGCTTCTTTGTTACTTCGATCAGTATTTTTTTGTACCTTATTGGCTTTGAAGGGAATATTGGGAGGAGGGATTCCTCCTACGAACATCACCACAGATTTGGAAGCAGCTTTGCGGAAAGGGTGACAGTCTGGCTTAGTCATTGCTTCAACAGCCAGCTGGTGGTCACTGTGGAATGTTTTGGCATTTTGCTGGGGGGCGTGTAAGCAAGGGGGTAGTTCTCACTATTTCAATATACACAAACTGCTCAATTTGTATATTGCAGCTTTTAATTTTATTCTTAGACTCGTCAATTTTGGCCAATAATCCCAAGGATTTTGCTTGACTTGAATTGGGGAGTTGGCATATTCCTGTGGTTTGATTGATTTGTTGGAGGATGAATGGGATTGAATTGGGGTCCAATCTTGTATTTATTGATTGGATTGACGTTTGTGGCACTGGGGCGAGGAGGAGGCTGATTGGTGGCTGCAGGTGCAGCTGCTGCAACAGCTTTGGGGGAGGGGGAGGTAGGATCGTGCCCCATACCAAAGGTGGCACAGGATGGGCGATGGAATGGATGCTGGCAGATGAGAAAACAGCGCCATCAGAAGTGGCTAGGGATGGGCATTTGCGTTTTGAGTGGTCTAAATCTAAACATATTGGACATATTATCCATCCGCCCTTGATTCAGGCCCAGAATGTATGGTTAGAGGCAGAGGGGATAACGGCATGAGGGGGAATTCAGGGCAATTTTATTAGATTCAGGGCTAATTGTGGCATATGCCCAAGGCCAAGCTAGGCGTGTGGCCTCATTTGGGACCACAAATTGCAGGATGGGGTTGGAGCCATAGGCTTCCAAACCTTCCATAAGCTCCTGGTGGAGCTCTTCAGGGGGAAGGTGGGTGGACAAACCAGCGAATTGGACCACAAAGTGGTATCCGCTGAGAGCCATGTCTGAGGTATAGGGAGAGGAGTACCCTGGAAAACCATAAGCACAGTTGCCGCTGTGGCAGCATCAGCTTCACATGTGAAGCTGAGATTAAAGTACCACTTATAGGGGCGGAAGTCAATAAAATTGGTGGGACGCGTCACCGCCTGAGCCATTTCAATAGTGTTTTGGTTGTGGTAGGGGAAATGTTTCCCATAGTTGACCTGAAGGCCAAAACGCATGTTGCTCTGGGGAGCACCAGGGGGCAGTGGGTACCACTTGGGTTTAAGTAAGGTGGGTGCCAAGATCCTTAGGAGGAACGAATCATCCCAGAGGTTTGTGTGATTGGGCGAACCAGTCTGAGGACGTTTTCCTGTTAGACAGAAAATGTTGGGGGAGTTCTGCCGCTTCCCCACACTGGGGCAGCCAGCGGGGAATTCGATGACATTGGAGTGAAACTACAATGGGCTATTAGGATTTACTTTTTATTAACCATGTAAATTGCTCAGAAAGTCATGCTGAGCGAAAAGAAGTCCTTTTATAATAAACCAATAATAAAGTAATTAAAAATATTATGTTTTTATAAGAATTTTAATAGTAACTAAAGGGGGGTTAAGAAGTGAACCCTCTTGATATTGGGCTGCTTAGTATTTAAATTGTATTGAGCTCAAAGTGAGTCAGATGAGAAATTCATTATAAGCTAGGTGCATCTGAATTAGATAATATGTGCTGTTGACCTATCAGATTTTTGAGACTTGACTCACTTCAATGCAAGGGCAGATGGTGAGTTGACAGCTGAGAAGATGAACCCGTGAGGCAGGATTTTATACTTAGTCTAATCAGAAGGTGGGAAAATATTTTCACCTAGTGGGACCCACTCCAGGGTTATAAAAGGGGCCAATTTTCGCAATTGAGTTTGAACTAAATTATCTGTAAGATGAGGAGGGACCTCATAATAGCTCTCCCGATGCTGCTGAAAATTTGGTGCAAATTGACTGGCCAAACTTATGCTATTTGCCCAAGCATTAATTGAAGTGTTACTTCAATTTGAGGGGTTCCACCAGGAATCAACAAGGGTCTTTTGGCCAATGTTTTCATTGTTCGCCTCCAAACCACTCTTATTAATACATTGACTTGTAATTGGCCAACAAGCTTTTAAGATATAAATTTGAGGTTACAGGTCCAACTCAAACATTTATAAATTTTTAATGAATAACGCATTAAGCAACTATATATACCAAAATACATCTGATATTTATCACTACTAATACACAATTTAAAGACTGTCTAATCTTAAACTTTTGTTATTATGTATAGTTTGTTTGCTCTTTACTCACTAATTGAGTTATTTAAAAGGTTTTTATATTTTCTTTACCAGAGTTTAAATGAAGCTCCATTATCTTCATATAATTTTTCATTTTAACAATTGAAGTTATTTTTAAATACTAGCCGCTCCCAGCAGCTTCGCTTACAATAATCAGTTACCTACTAAGTCTTATTTTATAAATAGGATCCTAAAAGAAGCTACTAATAATATACCTTTTTCGACTAATTTAGTTTAATTTTAACTCTCTTGTGTCTTTACCGGTTAACTATTCCTATTACCATACACAATATTACCAAAGTTTAGAGTTTACGTACTAAAAAATGGCTTCTTTACCTATAATCTCTTTCCTTAGTCCTATCTAAAGTTAAACGGGGTTAAAGTTTTGTTTCTAGGCTTATCAAAATTAAGATCTATTAATCCACATGGTTTGTTTTTGGAGGTTGCTCTCTGATGCTGATCCCCTGAAGATTAATAGTATTAACCTTTGCAAGTTTATTATAAAATGAGACTGTCAAATAAGATTTGACCAAATCTAACCACTTTGGACCAAATAAGTAGAGCTTTTGGTGATGATGTAAGATAGAGGAAAAGATTCAGTGAATAACAAGGATTTGCTGTACTACTCAGTATGATGACCTTATAAGATGGCATAGGTTGAACTTCTTATAATCTAATAGATTTTTATAGACTATCTTAAAACCCATGTTTCAACCATATAATACATATAGTCAATAAGTTTTATGCATACTTATGAAGCTCATTAAAGTTAGACATCAAAATAAGATAGCAATGTTAGGATTAAAAGTAGACTAGTTTGGTAATAGAACCTCTTGGGGAGGTACAAGTTGTATGCTTGACTTGACATTTATATAGCCCATGCTTCAATTGGTCACCTGTGCATGTCCCTGGATTGTTTGAGTCTCTGCATTATGATTATGTTATAATATAATAAAATTGTGCTAATCCCTTATAGTATGTTTATCACATTGCTATTTAATACTGATCCAAACTAGTGCTGAGTAATATGTTAAAGTGATCCATATTGTTGCATTCTATATCAAAAAAGAGTCTTTTAAACTCAGCAAACCAAGCCATTTAAGTATAATGTCAGCTTCCCATTATAAGAAATTTCTCAATGTATCACACGTGGTCATCCTTAGGTGTATATCATATAATCTTTTAAGATGCAGGGGCTGATTGATAAAGGAATTTTGGTACTGATTCTACTAAGGTAAATCAGTTAGATAATCTGCTAAAATACTTCCCTATCATTCTTCCCAAAGGAGCAGATTAAGATAATTTACATCACCCCTTTCAAGAGAAATTGGTAGAAAAGTATCCTCATAGTAATCTTCCATGTAGATGAATGGCAGTAATAACTTAGGACAAAGGCCCTATATGATATATTTTGCTGCAAATATAGGTGATAACATAAGGATTTCTACAGATTCATCCCAACTTTCTGCTATGTAACGTAACATAATTATTAACATGGCACCAATTTTGATATCTAAAAGTTGACATGAGGTTGGAGCAACCTGTTAACAGCTTTACTGTCTTTTGTAACAGTACTAGCCAAGTTAGTCATGGAATCTTATTGCAACTGGATGATATGCTGAGCTAAGATCCTCAATGACTTTTCAAGTTCTTTTTACCTTCATTGGAAACTTCTTATTCAATCAGAGTAGGAACTACTTGTTCACATCTTTATAGAGCCTTGAATAGTACATTTTCAGTATTCTAGGTAGCTGATCCTATAGGCAATTAGAACACCTGGATACTGATCCCAATTTAAGGGTTAAAATTGACAACTTTTTTATTATAGTAGCTAATGTACCATTCAAACATTATACAGTAACCTTAGTATGTATATTGAAGTGTAAAAATAGAGCTGAAATGTACATTTTGGTAGATAATTGATTAACACATCAAAAATTAAAGTTATTCCCATCTTCAGAGAGCAGGACCTTTAATTAACCCATGTTGTAAAGATATACTGATACAATAAAGTTGCAGTGGTATTTCCAGTCTAAGCCATAATGGTGGAAGCTTTGAACCAATTGTTAAAGTGGTTGATCTTAACCAGATACAGAGATTTATCAAGGTAAAATTGGAAAAGGACCTATGACCTCTAGACTGATGGTGTAATTTTTGTAGAGTCAATTCAGGCAATGATACATTAGTTTTTGCGGTTTACTTCTTATACATGGCAAACAGGCATCTAAGAATTTGGCCATAGTGTCAAAGATTTCTACTAATCGTACAACTTTTAATACACTCATAGGTTTTTGACCTCAAAAGACTATTTGTGTCTAAGTGTAGTGTGAGCCTCAATGATGACAGGTATCTTCTCTGATGGACTAAAGTAAGAAAGTTAGCCAGCGGCAATTTTATCTTAAAACATTCTTTTATTGACCCTGATTTTTTTAAAGTGATCTTGCGTTCTCTTCTTGGCTGGATCATCCTAGTCATCTCAAAAGTCAGGTGTTTTTTGAAGCCCAGAAAACATCTCAGCCTCGCTATTGTACAGATGAATGATAATTAACTTTATTTTACCATCTTAATTTCATGTGATGTGAATCTAGATGGTGTTAATTTTCATTTTGTAGTATTATAACTTTTGTACCCAAATGAATCACTTTACCAACAGGATCATTAATGTTCTTCAACCATTTTAAAACATCTCTGTGAAAACGGTGATGGTGGTTCTATTAAGGTAAAGATAATATTTGACAGAAAGAAGGACATTGAGCCATTACTTGTCAGTAATTCTGTAATTATAATCAGATTTTGATATATTTACTGAAGTATGAATCCAGAAGGTTGATACCTTACACATTGAGCTGAGACAGTATGGCGTCCAATGCATATTCCAAAGCACCATTTAACATGATAAATGTCCTCTATAGTCAGGATGGTGGAGTAGAGGTAAATGTTTTAGGAGATCTTTAATTATTAAAAAGTGTTTTTATGTTAAGCTCATTAAAAACGGCATTTCATTTATAAAAAGTGTATACAAGAGGCTCACTTATTTGAGATATCTAGATATATCGGTGACAATGCCATATTATATCTAAATATAAAGGGTCCATCATGGGAACTATATGTTTTTGTATTATGTATGGCTGAGAGTTTGGCATCAGTGAGTGTGGTTTGTCCTTATTTGTTCATTAGAGTGGGAATCTTCTTTGCCATTATGTTATGGAATGTGGAGCAATTTATGTTTGCTCTATGGCAGTTTTTCATAAACAATGAGTTAGTGACATAGACGCAAAGTGACTTTCACATCCATTTTAATATTATTTGAGTTTTAATAGCCCCTAAATAATTTTTAGTGAAGGCAAATTTGTGGGATAAAAACAGGGATACTTCCCCCACCACACTTGGGCTGCACAAATCTAAGAATAACCAAATGTGGACCCTACCACAATTTGGTCTAACTTACACTACCCTGAAACTGACATATGCCGCCCTGTTTAAGTAATGGCAGACCGTCTGCCCAGCCAGTATAGGCTATATGTCTCTCATCTTCCTTGCAGGAGACAAGACCCAATGACCCCCAGATTTAAGGCCCCTGAGGGAGAGAAGATGAAGCCCTCCCCTTTGTCATCTTCTTTTTTAAAAAAGTTGTGATCTACGGCCCATTTTTTCCAGAAAGCCTTGGAGTCCATTTGAATCAAGTGCAATTTTCTTGAATGATCACTCACTACCAGATGGCTCACGCTGACTGAAATGCCAGCTAGCCAAGCTTCAGGACAACTCAGCAAACTGTGGCATTTATTGTAATAAGGTGCACCAAAGTGCAGCAAACCAGGATTGCCTCTCACTTGTCCTGGGGTCTGCACCTGTTATAAAATCAGATGGTATCGTTAGGATCCGCCATATTGTTTGTACAGGTCAAACCCACTGAGCAACAGAAAGATGATGTGGGGATCGTCAGTCCTTTGGACATACTTAAAAATATGCTATAAATAGGAGCAATTGCCCCAATTGACACTTATTTAATATAATATACACAGTGCACTCAAAAAGTTCTGGGACTAAAGTTTTAAAGATACAACTTTACAAATAAATAAACTTTCTTTTATCATAATTTAACATACAACCTTCCACTCTCTATACATATTTATATTGCTAAAACAATTGTTAAAAGGTATGCACATAGTTCCTATTTTGTATAACCAGGTCTAAACCAGCTGTCACATTCTTCTGAACTGTCTCTACTTTATCAAAAGGATGAATCTCCAGTGCCACCTTCAGATTATAATTATCCACCCTATTAACCAGATTTGGCTCTGTCTGACTTCTTTCTGTTCTCTAATCTGAAGGTGGCACTGAAGGTTCATCCTTTTGATTTTAAATTTATTGTGGGGAAGGCCGACCATGGGATGGACACTTCCAAATATGACTCAGGAAAGACAAACTTAGTACCAGGGGAGGCACCCCAGAGAAGCGATGCTATCTCTTGTTGCCAGCGGGAACGCCACTTATGGGGAGGGGGAGGGGACGTGTGAAGGGGCCGTAGCCACTATTGAGAACGTGTGGAGGAAGGGGTCTGATTTGATGAACCAGACTGGGAACCAGGAGGAGACCAGCTGTTGGCGACGCGATGGGAAAAATCCAAACATCCACGCTTGAAAGTGGTCCACCAAATGAGACCGGAATCTGTGGACAATTTCTGGGAGGGTGGGGGTGGAGCCTGCGATGGCATCTAAGACAATCGTGTGGATGGTCCACATGGCGATTGCAACCACCAGAGCACGGAAGGAGGGTGGAAGGGAGGAGGCCATTGATAGAGCAAACATATCTCTTGACAGACTGAAGGGATGCGTTTGATCCTAGCCCAGCAGACGTTGAACTTCGCGCCATATCACTTTAGAGGTGGGGCACTTCTCCAGGCGGTGGAACAGCGTTCCATACTAACCACACACGACACAGGATGAGTGTAAAGCGTTAGAGCGCTCAGCTTTACGATACACCCGCCTCAGGCAGCGCCACACATGGGAGTGGACTTGAGGCTGCAACAGAGGATGGTGTGCATATTTCCAGATAGTTTTTTGGGTCTCAGTGGAATAAGGGATGTCCATCATGTCCAGGTAGTCCACCCTGGATAGGACATGGGGCTGAATGGGGAACACGCCATCATGGATGGGTAGCCCCTGTACCTCTTGTGTGAACTGAGGAGAGGGGCGGCCTCTTTGGGTTGTATGTCTGCTAATACAAATTCTCCACTCTGCGCTTTGCATGGAGAGTAGGATTCGTTTGTAGTGGGTTTTAGTCCCGTGAGGACCTGTGGCCGATGTTGTGATGAGAGGTATTTCATCAGGGAGTGGGGGTTTGATGGATTGTTGAGGCCCAAGGCTCAGGAGAAATTGGAGTGGGCTGCGCGGGACCAGTGTTGGGATGGGAGTGTAGGAGTGGTGACAGCCGCGATTCAGGTGCCCAGGATCTTGGCAGCATGGGCTTTGAAGTCAAGCAGGCCCATGCCACCTTGATGATGAGGGCCAAACATGACCTCTAGCCATACAGGTGGAGGGCGGCTTGACCAAAGCCATCCTTGCAGCAAGGCATACAGGGATTTGAAGAAGCTTGGGGAGAAGGGGATGGCGTGGGCTCCGAACCAGACTTTGGATAGGAGCATAGAGTTGGCTAGAACAACCCTGTCAGTGAGGGTAGTAGGGTGGGCTCTGAGAGAGGCAATTTGCTTCGTCACATTGTCCAGTATATGGCACTCCATTACTGCTGACGCGTATCCGCCTGCCTCCATCCACACGCCCAGATGGCGCACCAGTCCTATGGTAGGACGTGGCATGAAGGGGAGCACCAGTGGAGTGGTGTGTGTTGAGTTAGTAAGGCGTGGGCGTGGGCGAGCAGATGGGCCGGGTTGGGAACTAATTGCTGGGGCCCAGCAGTTCTGAAACCGACCAAGGAGGATGATTTCAGTTTTGGAGGCGTTCAGTGTCGCGTTGCTTACCCGGGAATATTCCTGGATAAGGGCTTCAAGCGCGTGTGCATCTTGATTATGAGACACCCCCACCACGCAGTCATCTGCAAATGCCATCATCTTGACTGGGGTTTGGCCTGGCACCTGGACCCCAGTTAGTTAGGCATTCACATTTCGCAGTAGTGGGTCAAGGCTGAAGTTGTATAAGAGTGGGCTGAGGGGGTCCCCTTGTAGCAAGCCTCTTTGAGGGCGGACTACTTCCATTAGGAAGCCTGGGCCACGCACTGCCATTGTTGCAGATTCCATGAGCAGCATCACCCAGTTGATGAAGCGGGGGGTAGGCGGAATTGATGGAGGCAGGCCCTGAGGTATTCCCAGTTTCTTCTATCATAGGCCTTTTGTTGGTCCAAGAATACCAGTGCTCCTGAGGCTGTGGACTGACACACATTAGCCACGGAGTGCACGTTATCCCAAATCGACCTTCTGGGGATGACAATGAATTGTTCTAGGGAAATGGTGGCAGATGCTACAGTCCCTAAACAGTTAGCCATGATTTTTGTTAAAATTTTGGTGTCTGTGTTTGGTAGAGAAATGGGGCACCAGTTAGCTAAGTTAAGCTTATCCCCTTTCTTGTAGAGTGTGACAGTAAAGGCCTCATGTCCTCCTGGTAGGAGGCGTGTTTACAACAGGCTTTGGTTAAGTGAGGCGAGCAGCAATGGGGATATATATTTGAAATATTTTTTGTAGAACTCATATGGAATGCCATCTGGGCCTGGGCATTTTTGGTTTGGCGCACCGTGAATGGCTGTCCATAATTCATTTGGAGTAATTAAATTCATTATTTCCGGGTATTGGAAAATGGTGCAGATATGAGCTCAGTCGAGAAATTCCGCCACTTTGGCTGGCTGAATTGGTTCAGCTCAGTATAACTCAGAGTAATATTTTTGCATTTTGATTGCCACTTTGCCAGTGTGTCCACAATGGAATTATCCGATCTTCACACCTGTGTGCAGGCCATGAACTCGGCGTGGTGCAAAAATTTTTTTAAAGAAATATGCGGTGCACTTGTCACCTTTAGTGATGCATGTGGCCCTGTATTGGACACAAACCCGATGTTTGTGTTGCCTTTCGAGTGTGTTGAGGTGGGCGGCTGCCTCCGCCCACTTCTGGCCCCATGCAGGGCTGTATCCTGTAGCTGGAATGTTGGACTCCAAGTGGGCCAATTCCACCAGAGCGCGCGAGATAACCGCCGATGTGGCTCATGAGCGTCTGGAGGAGAGATGGCAATAGTGGCGGATGGTGTCCTCTTTGAAAGTTGCCCATGTGGAAATGGGGTTCACGCAAAACGGTGCAACAAACAATTTTGCCAAAGCTGCCTCTTCCACCCACATGGAAAATCCTGGCAATGCGAGCTTGGGGGGGCAGATTTTGCACCAATGTGGGGCCTTAGCAACTGTGACCAGTAGGTGGTAGGTTATTGAGACCAATCAGTGGTCAGAGAATTACATTTTCGTTGTTTTGAAGTGGGAGATGTGGGGTTGGAATTTCACTGGCGTTAGAATAAGGTCGATGCAGGTCATGGACCTTAATTGGCCATTGTGGACGTGGGGACGCGTCATGTTTTCAAGCAGCGGGGCATGTCACAGCAGCGCATCCATTAACCCAAGGGTGGCCTTTAGAACGCGTAGTTCTACATGACCTGTGGGGTGTGGGGTGAAAGAGGCAACCGGTCCATTGGTGAGGTTAGCCAACAGTTCATGTCACTGACTAGGAAAGAATCAGGGGGTAGTGGGAGGGATTTGACCAATGAGAAAAATTCCTGACGCTCGTGTGCACCGTTTGGGGCATAGATGTTGATGATTGCATGTGCTACGTCAGCCCACGAGAAGGTGAGACGAGCACTCGGCCATTTAGGATTGTTTCTGAGGATGTGAATTTGAAAAAGTTATTTTTCCAAATTAGCACCCCTTAGTGCTTTGACGAACAGGATAGGGATGGGAGGAGCATTGTTTTCCAAGCTTCCTCGGAACCTCATGGACAGTGGGACTCCTGGATGGCCAGGATATCCATGGGTAAATTGTGTTGTAAATAAACTCAGTTTCCTAGCCCAGGATGGGGAGGCCTTGAGTCTGTGATATTCAACGTCCCTAGAGTGAAGGTTTCCCCCATCGCACCTTAGGTGTGAGGGGGTGGGCACCTGGGCCCACTAGCCTCCTCTAGATCCCCATGGGCCTTCACGGCAGCATGGGTGTTTGCAAAAACGCTATTGGTAGTTTTGTTGATTTTAGCTGAAAGGTTCGCGTTGGCTTTTGCCTTCACTTTTTATTTCCCTGACGTCAAACAAATTTTTTGCGGTGCAGATGAGTTTGGTGCACCTACGAGCGGGTCAAAAAAAATTTTCAGTTAGGTTGGACCCCAAGTTAGTTTCAACTGGAGCTTGGGTGCAACGATTGGGTGAGATCAAATCTCCCATTGGATCCTTGGATTGAGTGGCCCGCTTGGCATGGGCTTCCCAATCTGATTGGATGATGGATTCCTGAGTTGCTTCCGCCGCGAAGGTCTCCATGTCCTCCTGGCATTGTGAGTGTGGGATAGCGGTGGTAGCCTTGGCCACTTCCTTGGCTGCGGCCCTATGGGCCTGCTTGGCCTTCTTCCGCTCCTGTGGGGAGATAGGCTTTACTAATAGGTAGCAGCCTTGTGCTCCCCACGGGAAAGCCTCCTTGGTGCTTGCAGTTGGTTCGTAGTGCGCCTCTCCGCTGGCCATGGCTGCTGAGGGGTGCTCTTGGAATGTGACGCCCTCCTTGATGGGGCATGCGTGCGCCTTATGGCTGAACGCGTCACAGTGGGTGCAAATGGGGGGCGCGCTGTCCACGGTCACCCGGAATGGGTGGGTGGTATGCCCTGCAATATCAATAAAAGTGGAGTGCAGGATCTGGGTTAGGTCCTTTGTGATCTCCTCAGTTGGAATCAGAACTGCAATGGCTTTGCCGGTGCACAGATGTGGCATAAGCGTGAAGCGTTGCATTTCAAAAGATTGCATTTCGCCATATACAGAGAGACCATCTTTCAGGTGTTGTTCCAAAATGTCACGTTTTACCATAGTAGGCAAAAAGTCAAACGTGAGGAAATTTGGTCTGATTTTGTCCATCTGGTGCATTTGGTCTCGATGACCAGTTGCCCTTTGAGGACAACCACTATGCGCACCGCTGCAGCCTCATCTGCTGCTTTTTTGCTTTCAAAACCTAGGTCCAGCCAACTGTGCGACATGGAGTGAGGTGCAACGTACACCGCGGTTGGGAAAACTTTGTGTAATCTTCACAAAATTTTTCCCATAAGGCCATTTTTTGGATGTCCAGATACACACAGACTCCAAAATCCACCTACAAAAGTGGCTGGGAGTGTGGCATGTTGATGTACTGGTTGCATCGTGCTTGCCACGCGAGTATCTCTGGGGAAATTGTGACCGCCAGTTTTTTAAGATTTTTGTCTATTCCGCCAGATTCTCCGGGGCGTTTTTGAACGTTGGAGGCCGCGGGCCTTCCACCTGCTCCTCTTACCTTGCTTGCCCAACTGCTCCCTGTTATGGGCGCAGACTAATCTCCTCTGTGAGATTATCAAACTAGATTCAGTCTTGAATTGAATAGGTTGCAATAGTGATTGCAACGAGAAAGAAAAGTTAAGGTTCATCCTTTTGATAAAGTAGAGACAATTCAGAAGAATGTGACAGCTGGTTTAAACATGGTTATACAAAATAGGAACTATGTGCATACCTTTTAACAATAGTTTTAGCAATATAAATATGTATAGAGAGGGAAAGGTTGTATGTTAAATTATGATAAAAGAAAGTTTATTTATTTGTAAAGTTGTGTCTTTAAAACTTTAGTCCCAATACTTTTTGAATGCACTGTGTATATCGCGACCTTTTGCTGTTCCATTCTTTTTCTACTATCAACGACCTAACCTCTCTCAATCTCACATCTTGCTTATATACAGCGGCTTCATATGATACCACTCTCATAGCTTTGGCTATTCTATTCCACCAATTCTAAATGATTTTGCTTGTTACTCTTAAGCTCTCTATCACCCTAATTGTAGGAATTAAATTTGTATTCATCAAATGTTGACATCGCCTTATCGCCTTATTCAGAGGCAATCTAATAATAACCCATTATATCCCAATATTGCCTCATCTCAAGGCACACAAATAATCATAATTGATATCATGTTTGGGGGATTCTTCCCAATCCGCACTAGCTGTCCCAAGATTATCATCCAGTCATATCAGAATCTTGACATTACCCCCTCCTTGACTGTACAATAAGGCTCCTACTGCTTGTATGGTCAGAGGAACTTTGCACTCAGTTAATGATCTGACCACTTTATGGGTCCTTGATGGTATATGCGTCGATGTCAGGGACTGGAATAACTTTAACCCAGTCTGGCATAGCAACTCGTGAACTTGTCATGTCTGAGTTATGAGTCCAGTATAACAAGGGAAGGATGCGGATGAAAAATATAATAGCTGTGAATAAGGGTCTGTTGGGCCCTAATATAGGTTGGCGAGCTTCAGCTAGACCAACCCCTTTTTAGGGCCAAGATACCAGTGACAGTGAGTAATTGTGAAATTGAGTTAGAGAGATTATTTGGATGTTCAGAGTTGTTTAATTGATTATAATTGATAATAAAGATCATTGTACTTTACTAAGGATCAAAATCAGGTAAATCAAATAAGTATTTAAAAGCATTTTAACTTTATTGACTCTAAGGAATGATTTTAGAAATATTCAGCTTATATACACTTTTCAGACTAATTGAACTAGATTTAGGGCTTACTTGATTCTTAGCTAGCTTTAGATTCTTTAAGCTCTTTTTGTCTTAGATAAGCAAAGCTTAGACTAGTAGTCAACTGCCTAGTTAGGACTACTAAGACCTGGCCCCAGGTGTTCCAATGTTCAATTCAGATTCGATAGGCTTGAATTGAATTGTCTGACTTGTTATTCATCTGTTATGTAATTTTGCTATCATCTTCGATTGTTTAAGCTGATTACATATATTATATATTCTATTAATAAGAACTGATATATCGGTGATATCTTTCATGTCAGGCTTTGCCCTACATTGTCCCCACTAAGGCTGAAGCCATCTGCAATTTTCTTTTTTTCCAACCTTGAAGTAGATTCTTTGAATTTTAAGGTTTTCCTCTGGTTCCCAAGTACTATCTTCAACAGGGTACCCTACCCATTTTACCAGGTACTGAATCTTCCCATAATGCTTCCTACTTTTAAGGATTGCTTCTACTTCATACTATGGTGTCTCTCCTTTAATCAATGGAGGGGCAGCTGTTCTGATCTGTTGATGGGGTAGAGAGATATCATCTTTCTTATGTAAAAGGGATCGGTGAAATATATTATGGATTTTCCATTCCTTGGATATGCTATTTGATATGCTACCTTACCTATGATCTTTCTACCATAAAAGATCCTATGTGTTGATGTGCTAATTTTTGTGATGGAACACTTATAGGTACATTTCTTGCATCCAGGTAAACTTCATCTCTAATTTCTAGGATCTTCCCAGGTACTCTTTTCTTATTATCAAAATCCTTATATGTCCTGATTGCTCTTTTTAGATTTGCAATGCATAAGGTATGAGTTTGTTGAATATCTTTGATAAAGTCTCTACCTGATGGGTTTTCCGAGATTTCAGTGAAGTTGGGTCCCCAATTCACATCATAACCATAATTTGCTTTAAAGGGTGACATACCTATAGAAGCATGGTTTAAGTTATTATAGCAGAACTGGGCCATTATTAGAAGCTCTTCCCAATTATTTTGTTCGGAATTCACATAGCATCTTAGATACTGCTCTAATACTTGATTTACGCGTTCTGTCTGTCCATCAGTTTGAGGATGATATGAAGTGGATAGACATCTTTTAATACCTAGGTCCTTCATTACTTGATTCCAAAAATTCGATGTAAACTGAGCGCCACTGTCTGTTATCACTTCTTTGGGAATGCCGTGTAAAATAAAACCTTTTTTTATAAATAATTGGGCTGTTTCCTTAGCTGTTACAGATGCTTTAGTAGGTATGAAGTGAGCCTTCTTTGTAAATCTGTCAAAGACTACTAAAATCGCATTGTAACCATATGAATTTGGTAACTCAGCTATAAAATTCAAGGAAACTGATTCCCATGGTTTTGTTGCCATACTTAGAGGTTCCAGTAAGCCCTGTGGTTGTCCTCTTCTAGCCTTTGTATGACAACAGGTCTCACAACTAGCTAGGTATTTGATCACATCTTTTATTAAACCAAGCAAACGGTATGTTCTCTGAATAAGTGAAAGCATTTTATTTCTTCCAGAGTGACCTGCCATGCTTGTGTTATGGTATTCACGTAATATAGTTAGCCGTTGAGGACCTTCAGGTATATAGAGACACTGTTTCCAAAGTAGAAGATATCCCTTAAGTGAATAACCCTTTTGGTACCAAATGCTATTGTTGTTATTCTTTAAAACAGATATGATTTTCTGGCAAAAAGTGTCTTTTTACTGGGCTTTGATCAATTCGTCCTCCCATTTTACTAGGACAAGGTGAGAAAGTTAATCTAATTTTCTTTTTTTAGTATGACTTGAGTATTATAGTCTTCTATCTCCCCTTCGTCTGGGATAAGATCTGATTCTTTAATTAAAGCATCTGGGACTACATTAATTTTTCCTGGTTTATAACCAATTTTTAGCTCATAGTCAGCTAAAGTGAGTGCCCATCTGGCTTGACATTGATTTAGTTGCTGAGGAGAGAAGAAGTAAGTTAAGTTTTTATGATCAGTCAGAATGATAACTGGATGTTTAGCCCCACATAGGTATCTTCTACAATGCTTCAAGGTCTGAACAATGGATAACATTTCTTTATCATAAATGGGGTAATTACATTCAGCTGGGATAAACTTCTTTGAGTAGTAGGCTATAGGGTGAAGCCTATTATCATCCACTCTCCTGTAGTAAAACACCTCCAAGTGCAAATCCCGAGGCATTGGTTTCAACCACAAATGGCCTCTCATAGTCTGGCATTGCTAAAACTGGTGCTGTAGTAAACGCTTTCTTTAAGTCATTAAAGGATTTTTCTGCCTTTGATGACCATTTAAAAGTTACATTATCAGAGTTGAGTTGCGTTAAAGGTAATGCAATTGTTGAAAAATTCTTGATAAAATCTCTACAAAAGTTTGCTAAACCTAAGAAGCTTCTCAACTCCTTTCTGCTAGTTGGTGTAGGCCAAAAAGTAATAGCATCAACTTTACTTGGTGCCATTGTAAACCCGTTCTTGCCTACAACATAACCAAGGAATTCTACTTCTTCTTGTGCAAACTCACATTTTGATAATTTAACATGCAAATTAATTTTTTTTGTCATCTCAAATACTAGTTGAAGATGATTGAGATGATCCTCTTTGGACTTACTGTATACTAAGATATCATCTAGGTAAGCAACACAAAATTGGTCCATGTAGCCTCCTAATACAATGTTGATCATCTGTTGGAATGTTCTAGGTGCGTTGCATAAACCAAATGGCATTACAAGATATTCATACAGGCCAAATCTTGTTTTAAAGGCAGTTTTCCACTCAACTCATTCTTTGATTCAGATTTGGTTAATTGCATCTCTAAGATGGATTTTTGAAAATATTGTTGCCCCAGAAAATTGGTCGCTGAGGTGGTCTGCATCAGGTAAGGGATACCTGTTTTTTATAGTGATATCATTTAGCTTCTGGTGATTGACACATGTTCATAAACCTCCATATTTCTTACTCACAAATAAAAGTGGTGAAGAGCATGGGGATCGTGAAACTCTGATAGAACCTTTACTTAGCATGGTATCTAAGTATTCTCGCAAAGCTTTTTGTTCCCGTTGATTACAGCTTAGATTGGGCCATGAGTAGGCTGTTTACCTGGAACCAAGTCTATTGCTTGATCAAATAGGCTATGTTTGGGTAGTTGATTGGCTTCCTCTTCGCAGAAAACTGAAGCCCAATTTCTTAATTACTTAGGAATAGTTGCTTTACAGGCCTCCAACTCTATAATTGGAGTATCAGCAATTAACAGCACAGAGCATCTTGCTTTAATCAAAGGCCAAACTTACTTTTTCCCATTAAAGCTAACAACGGCATGATTCTCATACTGGTACTATTGTTTTCATCTGACATGTCCAGTTATATCCAAGTATTACTGGCTGAGTAGTTTCCTTAAGCACCCAGAACTCAACATCTGAGGTCCAGGAACCAATATGAAGCCTAATGGGCTGATCAGAACGATAGGCGTTGATAATCTCCCCATTCCCAAGAATTACATCAAGTGATTCAATTACTTTTGTACATTTTAAGCTTTCTAGTAATTTATCAGAGATGAAATTTCTAGATGCGCCTGTATCTATTAAAGCCTCTGTATATTCTTTATATTTATCATGGATTAGAGCTACATATAAAATAAGATAAGGCTGAACATTGTTCTTTAATGTAGATTTAGTAGAATCTGTTTTTACTGAGCATTCATTTGCATAATGACCAGGCATGCGGCAATTATAACATAGCTTTTCTTTGGTCCAACGTTGTTGATAGTTAGTTATAATAAGTTTCTTTTCCTTATTTTAGTCTGAATTAGTAGGTGCTTCAATCATCAGATTTGTTGTTGTCTCAATTAAATCCTGAAGAAGCATAGTGATTGGATGATGTCTACCCAATTCTGTCCAAAAGTCATTTAAGCCTTGGCGAAAAAGAAGTGAACCCATCTCAGAATTTAGATCAGCTTTATGAAACGCATCAAAATTTTTTTGTATAATACTCCATAGCTTGATCTTCCTGTATTAGCTTCAGTAGAGCTATACGTGCTTGTAATCTTGATCCAGCTGGTGTTGCAGAAGCTAAAATTCGACTTTTAAAAAACTCATAATCATTGCATAGACTTTCATCTTCTTCAAGAGCCTTTACAAACCAACTAAGTGCATCTCCAGTGAGTTGATAACCTATTGCCATCACTTTACATGCATCATTGTGATAAGTGTTGGGGTAGATTTTGAATTGTGCACTTAATAAAGCCAGTCCTTCCTTCAATATAGTTGAGAGTTTCAGCCTTTCAGGAAAGTTTACTGTGGAGCTAAAGGGAATAGTATGATTAGCTATTGTCACAGTCTGCACTTGGCTGGGTCTTTCTGAGTTCCTTGTTAGATAATCTAATTGAGACTCAGAAAAATTAAGCGCGCCTTAATCTTACTATAGGCCTTTAACAATATATATACAGATATTGCGCCTAGTAGCATAAGGAAAAAATGGTAATATTTTGTTTTGTAGGCAGTCAATTTGTCAGGGACTGGAATATCTTTAACCCAGTCTGGCATACCAACTCGTGAACTTACCATGCTTGAACTAAGAGTCCAGTATAACAAGGAAAGGATGCGGATGAAAAATATAATAGCTGTGAATAAGGGTCTGTTGGGCCCTAATATAGGTTGGTGAGCTTCAGCTAGACCAACCCCTTTTAGGGCCAAGATACCAGTGACAGTGAGTAATTGTGAAATTGAGTTAGAGGGATTATTTGGGTGTTCAGAGTTGTTTAATTGATTATAATTGATAAAAAAGCTCCTTGTACTTTACTAAGGATCAAAATCAGGTAAATCAAATAAGTATTTAAAAGCATCTTAACTTTATTGACTGCAAGGAATGATTTTAGAAATATTCAGCTTATATAAGCTTTTCAGACTAATTGAATTAGCTTTAGGGCTTACTTGATTCTTAGCTAGCTTTAGATTCTCTAAGCTCTTTCTGTCTTCTATAACCAAAGCTTAGACTAGTAGTCAACTGCCCAGTTAGGACTACTAAGACCTGGCCCCAGATGTTCAAATGTTTGATTCAGATTCAATAGGCTTGAATTGACTCATTTGACTCGTTATTTGTCTGCTATGTGATTTTGCTATCATCTTCAATTGTTTAAGCTGATTACATATATCATATATTCTATTAATAAGAACTGATATATCAGGGATATATTTCACGTCAGGCTTTGCCCTGACAGTTGACCCCAGTTTTCTATAGCTTCGAATTGACCAACCCAAATACTGGCCAGCTTGTGTTTCCGCCCAAACCCATGTTGGCTATGGAAGAGAACCATATCAACTTCTTTGAACTGCGCCAACCCACTATGACATACCTTATTGGTAGCCTATTTCCTGATCTTCTTACCTAAGCTCGAGGAATATTTTTCAGTTTACAATCTGATCAGAGTGTTCGCCAGGTTAGTCAGATATTGATGAGGTTCCATTACACCAGTGTCTTCTACACACAGTAAAGTAACGCTGGAAGAGCCAGGTATTGTCCATATATAGTAGTTGGATAGGGCTCTTCCCCATGGTGGAATGGTAACTAATGTTATATGTAAACATGGCAGTAGAAAGGAGGAAGCTCCAATTGGAAGGTCGATCCATTACTAATTTTTGTAGTATGTCCTCAAAGTCCCATCCACCCGTTCAACCATTCCATTGGATTTGGGGCAGTATGGAGTCGTCAGAACCCCATGGATTCCATAAGTTTGTTCAGTTTGGGGAGGGTGTGCGAGGTGAACTTGGTTCTGTTATCAGTGAGAATGAACTGGGGGCAGCCATGTCACTTAATAATGCATTCCATTACGAACTTGGTCACTATAACCGCCCCCAAATCCCATATTGCCCTTGCTTCAACCCACTGGGTCAAGTGGTCGATAGCCACAAGAATGTACTTACACCAGTTGGCTCATGTTGGCAAGGGATCAATGACGTCAAGGGAAACTGTGTGCCAAGCAAAATGTGGCTTCAATACCCAGTATGAAGTCTTACAGCGGAATGGCTTCTCCACTTGGCACTGATGGCAACAGGAAATAGTTTTGAGCACATTGAAGCTCATGATTTCCCAATAGAGCCGAGGTGCAACAACTTCATTGTCTTTCATACCCTCACCATGTCTGACTAACTTGTGGTCGCTCATAATGATTCCCAGCTGTTCTGAGGGTCATGGAAAATTCACTGTAGAATTGCCAATCCACTTGTACAGTTCCCCATTTCATTGAAGGTATTTGTTCACATCTTATTTAACGCTTTGATTACATGGGGCAGTTCGTCATCATACTTTCCGCTGAGCATCTTATTGTACATCACGTCACTGAAGTCCACTGTCATGGCAATAGTCGGCAGTTGAGATAAACATTCAGCGTTCTGATGCTTTACTCCTGGGTGATGAAGGATCTCGAAGTCATAAGCCTGCAGCTTAAGAGCACATCAGGCCAAACAGCCTTCAGTTTCTTTGAGGTTCTGCAACCAACATAATGACACGTTATCTGTTACGTTTTTGAACTTTACCTTATGCAAGAAGACTCTAAATTTCTTATAGGTTTAGATCACCGCTAAGCACTCCCACTTGATCACAGTATAATTATGCTCATGGAAGTTCAGACTTCGACTACAGTATGCTACAGGATGCTCCTCTCCCTCTTCATCTTTCTGAGAAAGTACTGCCCAAACAGCGGAAAGGGACACATCCATCTGAACAATAAACTCTTTGTCAAAGTTAAAATAGCGTAGCACCGCTGCACTAATCAGCGCCATAGAAGTCTATTGAAAGTATATTGATGACGTTCCATCCATACAAACACAGCATCCTTTTCTAACAACCCGAATAGCAGTCCCCAACAAAGCTAACGTTAGGGTATGAAGTACCAGTAGTAACTGACCATTCCCAAAATATCTGTATGTCACGTTTACTATGAGGTCAAATTATTTTTCTGATGGCCTCAACCTTAGCTAGCTGTGGTTTCAGCCCTTTAGAGTCTACCACAAACCCCAGATGTTCCAACTGATTTTTGAAGAAGTTACATTTTCGAGGCTTAATTTTAATGTTTGACTCAGCAAGCTGGCGGAATACTGCTTCTAAATGATCAAGGTGCTCCAAAAAGGTTTGAGAGAAAACGTTAATATCATCGAGGTATACAAGGACTCATGTCAGCTTCAGGCCACCAAGAATAGTGTCCTTGGCTCACTGAAACGTAGCTGGGGCGTTGCACAGCCCTTGTGTCATACATTTCAGCTGAAAAAGGCCTTTGGAGGTGATTAAAGCATATTTTTCCTGTTCCACCATGGGTATCTCGATTTGTCAGTAACAAGATATCAAGTCCATCGCTGAAAAATAATGGGCTCCCCCTAACCAATCCAAAGCATTGTCAATACTTAGCAAGGTATATGAGTCTTTTTTTGTAATACTGTTGAGCTTCCAGTATCTATTACTATGCAGTTGGTACTGTCCTTCTTTTTTACAATCAGAATGGGCGAAGCCCATGGACTCTTAGATGGTTTGAGCATCCCTTGATCCCGCAACTTGTCAATTTCATTAGTGACAGTGACTTCTGCTGCTATCAATTGGCGGATCAGCTGAGACCTTATAGGGGGAGGATCTCCTGTGTCTACTCGATGGACCACCCCCTGAGCACCCTAAGTTGTGATCATCGACAGCAAAAATCCCCTTGTACTTCTGAAATAAAGCTATTGCTTGGTCTTTTTGTTCTTTCCAATAGTCCTATTAGATTACTCTGCAGTACCACTGTCAGTATGCCAGCCGGTGCCCTGACTGGTAGACCAAATTTGTCCAATGACCTGAAATCATGAACCTGAAGGACCTCTTCTATTGTAATCAAATGTAAATATGCTACTATTTAGTGTCAGCGGATCTGCATTGGTTCTCTCTGGAGGTTTGCTAACAAAACCTTAATCTCTACATGGCCCAGAAGTATAAACCCTGGAGCCACATGCGGCTCAAACTGCATTTGATGATAGAGCCCAACGACTTCCCCATATAGCCCAATAGGCACTTACACCTCTAACTTTCGTGTTCACTAAGACTTGATGTCTAGAAGGAATAGATATGGGCCCTGCAGCTCGAAGAGGTATCCCTTGATATCCATATATCTGCAGGGGAAGAGGCCAAGTCTTGCGCTTTAGTTGGTGATAGCAAACTGGCATAACCCCATCACTATATTCAAGGTTGATATGGCTCATGTGCACCGGAACCTTCAGTATTCACTAGAGGTGAAGTAAATTGGGATCCTCTGTCTCAGAATGGTGAGGGTCTCCTCCTTCATATTAATGACAACACCAAAATGGTGCAAGAAAACGGTTCTGATTAACAAGTCATAGTTTTTGTTTGGTAACACAATCGCCAGAGCTACAACAACAATGGACCCAAAGTGCAGAGGTAGCGCACTATAAGCCCCTCAGATATGGTGCTTTCTGCTCCAGCAGTTCCATAAACCATTTGATGGTCCACACCAGGCTCTAACGTCAATTTCGCCATCAACTTAGTGGAAACTATGTTGACTAGAGCACCAGTATTGTTTATAGCGCAAACTCTACTTTTCGCTACAAATATATCACAGTAAGTACACTCATAATAAGAAGAAAATTGACTGTTTAATACGTGGACATTTACAGGATCTCTTTCAAAAAAAAACTCATCATCCCCTCACCAACTCTGGGATATTCTTTGACAATGGCATCTACCGGAAGGACGACATTTACTCCTTTCAGAGTTGGTGTCATCCGTGGCAGAATCCAGCTTGTCCAATGAAGCTTGATCAAGCATTTAACAGGCATACAGCTTCAGTTGTTCTGAAAATACTTCATATGCCATGGCCTTGGCTTGAGCTCATGTTACTACGTTTACTCCTCCAACTGGCTGCTGGTATTAAATTCCATCATCATACTTATGGACTTCCGCAGGATATACTACTATTGATTCAGGGGCGTTTTGGGTTGGAATCACAGAGGTAGAGGGTCCCATCTCTACTCCGATCCATCTTTTCCCTGATAGTTAGTGACCTTGTTGTACGTAGTTTAAATGGCAGTTATGGAAGAATTTTGCCAAGTGACCAGGGCGTCCGCATTCATAGCAGTTAACTCCATAAGAGTTACGTCCTTGATTATCATAAGAGGGTCCAGATCATAAAGTTTAAGATCATTTGGCATAACCAGGCCCAGGTCAGTAAGATGATTGTTGACGTTTGGCTTAGCTAGGTCTGGACGGTAGATAGTTTGCTGACAGTTTTTGTGATCAGCCCATTGGCACTGATCAAACTGTTGAGTATAATTTGGCTGAGGATGAGGCACAGAGTTATATTAAGGTCAAAGATTGCTAAACGGAATCAGAGTCAGATGAGAGTATTTTAAATAAGAAGGTACAGTAAAGAAAGTAATCTTCTGTTTCATATTTGGTGGCAGAAAGCTAATGGATATGCGATGCAAAACTGTACAATCTTGAGCAGAGGAACTTCTTCATCCAGAAGAAGCAGAATGACATTGTATAGCTCTTAGTATGGCTTCACCGTGGAGGTCATGGTGATGCACATGTTGGCTTCTGCTAAGTACCCAGCCCAAATCAGCACATGGGCTTCCGTTGTGAATTGATCAGCGAACTCCAGGAGAGTCTCATTTCAGTGGAACCCAATTGTTAAGAATTCCGTTTTCCGTTGTGACATCTTTGAGGTACCCCCAAACAGGCAAAGCATGGTATCTTTTACATCCCTATAGGTGACAGAGCTACTTGGGAGTTAGCAGATGGCTTGATTAGCACTCCTGACATACAAGGCAGATATCAACAATTTAGCCTTGCATATATTAGATGCACCTTCCGCTGCAAATTCAAATTGTTTGAGGAAACTATGGATATTCCCATTTCAATCAAACGGAGGTAGTTTCTTAATATTAACCTCCTCATCCTGTTCGTGGCTTTATGGGCAATACTGAAGAATGGGTCAATATCCAAAAGCAATTTCCCGATGAGAAGCTGGACTAGCAGAAGCTGGGATGTCCGCCGCTTAAGGGGTAGCATGGCCTTCTGCCATGGGCGGCACTGCCATTACTTAAGGGAATTGGCGCTCAAACTCATATTCATATCCAGTACTACCATCCTGGGTATAGTAGCTCCGACCAGCGTCATATTCTTCCTCATATGATCTCCCTTGATGGTCTTCCTCTTTCCAGTGTGAAGACTGAGAGGCACTGGTTATTTTCCACTCTGCGCACTGCAGCCATTCAGTAGTATCATCCAACCGGTTGGAAAGTTCCTTGTTTTATTGTCCCAAGATTTGCATTTGGCTAAACGTGCTATCAAGTTGGTACATGACAGCATTTTGTTCCTGAAGAAGTTCATCCTGATTTTTGAGCACTGTGTCTAAGGTAAGTTTGAGTTCCTCATACCCAGCTGGTGCAGTGTTTCGTGAAGATCCTCCAGCAGCACAGGCTGTGTAAGACATGGCTGGCGACTGGAGTTTCGTAGTACTTGATGGTTTATCAATGGGCCCCTTGTAGTGAGTACCACTGTTATAGAAATCGGACGGTATAATTAGGATCTGCCATATTGTTCAAACAGGTCAAACCCACTGAGCAACAAACAGACAATGTGAGGATCGTCAGTCCTTTGGACACGCTTAAAAATATGCTATAAATAGGAGCAATTGCCCCAATTGACACTTATTTATTATAATAAATACAGCGACCTTTCGCTGTTCCATTCTTTTTCTACTATCAACAACCTAACCTCTCTCAATCTCACATCTTGCTTATATACAGCGGCTTCAGATGATACCACTCTCATAGCTTGGGCTATTCTATCCCACCAATTATACTTGATTTTGCTTGTTATTCTCTAACTATCTATCGCCATAATTGTTGGTGATTTAATTCATATATTTTTCAAATGTCAACATCGTCTTATCACCTTATCACCTTATTTAAAGCAATCCAATAATAACACGTTATATCCCAATATCGCCTCATCTTGAGGCACTTGAATATTTGTAACTGATATTATGTTCAGCGGATTCTTTCTAATCCGCACTAGCTGTCCCAATAGTATCATCCAGTCATATTGAAATTGTGACAGCACCCATGCAGCCAATTTGTGAGTAAGCCGTTTGACAGGCGCATTCCTGACTTGTGTTCCCCCTTTCTTACCCATATTCTCCCCTCAGGGAATGGTTGAAACCCACGAGAATAAGTAAGCACAGTCAATACTGCCCATCCTGCACTTTTTTCAGACCACTACAGGACCTGACCAATGTGCCTATCAGGTTTTGGTGTTAGCTACTCACTCATGTTTTTGTGGGCTTTCCCCAGTTGTGCCATGAGGAGGCCCCAGCTCACCTTATCTAGCTCCCATTTTAATATTCTGGTCTGCCAACCTGTTCCAGATTACAACTCTATTTTAAGTTGGTTTAGAAACTTATACACAACTGTCTCTGTAATAAAGAAAAAACACCTGGCCCTGTCAACACATACCATATGCCAAAAATACAGAGAGAGTTGGACGTCTGAAATACAGAGCCCTGAACGGTCAGTTTACAAGTGTGCTGCGAATTTAGGGGTTAATGAGTTAACAGTACAAATGATTTTGCACTAAAATCTTCATTATCGTCCATAAAAAATTCAGGGATGTCACCAAATTATTGTAGATGATTATGAACATCATAGTGTCAATTGTGAAGCCATGCATAAAAACATGGTCAATAATGAAAACATGATTTTTCTCATGAGTGATGAAGCCTAATTTGAATTGGGTCATTAACAATCAAAACTGTAGGTATTGGTGTAATTAAAATACTCAGATGTTACTTGATTCTACTCTATACAGCTCAAAATTAGTAGTATGGTGTGCAGTTGGGAAAAAGGGTATAAATAACCTTACTTTTTTGAGGAAAAACACATTATTGTGACTGTCCAAGAGCTCTACATTACAAGGCTAAACCTTCTTCTTCTTGGAACTTTGATGTCACAGATGAGCATTGAGGAGAGTATGGTTTCAAAAGGATGTTGAAACTGCACGCACAGCTTTTAATTCAATGTATGTCTTATTAGATCAGTTTAAGGCCACCTTATCTCAAATATGGCAAGCATTTTTGGCCTCCTCGCTACCCCAAACTAATATTATGTGACTTCTTTTTGTGGGGATATCTTAAGTCCCAAATATGTTACCAAGCCACGCTGCCTTAAAGTTCTGAAGATGACAATATAGGAGGAAATCGTTCATAATATACATCAGATGATAATTAATGCTACGCAGAGTTTTTGGGGCTGGCCACAACCATGCATAAACATGAATTGTCAACATATGAGCGATGTGATCATCAAAACATAAATGAACAATAAAATTCATAACATGCACTATGTATTGTCATAAATAAAATATGTTTAAACCAAAGTAAGAAAATCTTATCTGAAAGCCATGCAATTTCTGTGATGTACCCTTTACTTGAATGTCATAAAGGCTTTTGGTTATGGTAACTTGATAATGGCTGCAACTTATCTTGAAATTCTGGATTCCTCCATGTAAGATTGAAAATCCCAAAACGCAAATCTTTCTAAAAATGAACAGCTTGAATTATCAATTTTCAATCTGGTTTCAAAAGCCATTTAGATCTACTACATGTAATTTAGATGGTCTTTTAAAGTCTTAAAATTACCTTAATAATGTATAATTATACAAAACAACTAATATTGAGACCGCTTTTATTTCCTGTAAGGATAACATCAGTTACCAAGATTTGATTTGAGCAGATAGATTTCGATAATCACACAGGTGAGATGAGCGAATTTAATAAAACTCAACAAAACTGGTCGAAAGTTGTATCATGCAATGGACAAAACAGTGCACCCAAATGCAAAAAACGCCCTGGAGGGGGACCAAGAGCCAACGCCGCCAAGAAAAAATTCCAAACCCAAACACCACCTGGGTTTGTGGAATTTACAAAAACAATACCAATACATGGAGATAAAGTATGTGAAGCCCCTATCAAAAAAGGAACACGGGCTCTGACTTTTCTTAGGGGTCAATTCCTTAACTCTATGGGAGAAGGTAGGTGAGGCACAGGCCTCTCTCTTTCCCCATGCATTATATGTTACCACCCACACCATCCACTGCGGCTGGATTGATTTGGGTTTTGAGACCAAAGAGGATGCAGATGCCATAGCAAAAGTTTGTGTCAAAATATTCCTCCCCAAGGGCAAATGAATTGTGCACACCGCGTGCACCAGATGGAAAAAAGCAATCACTTTGTTAATCTCTTTTGACTCGTTTCCCACCAACCTCCCCCATAAGCTAATTGAAGACAGACTCTGATTTGGGCTTTAAAGCTATGGATAAATAAAACAACTCAAACTACAGCATTTCCACATAATGCCAAACCTGTGCACAGGAAAGGCAATCACTGTAATCAACCCAATCCTTGATGTGGCCACAAAATTAACTAAAATCCCATGCACCGCGGTATTCCACCTCCCAGACAGGGAAGTGTCAAACCCTTTCTGCGTCTCATCAGAACGCACACCCCCCATCTGCAACCATTGCACCACACTGGGGACAAGGAGCATGCGTGCCCCATGTAAGAGGGCATCATGGCCCTGGACTTCTGCGATGACACCATGGACAAAGGCAAGGAGTCCTTCAGAAGTATGGCCAACGCCAACCACGCTTTCCTCTGGGGAGAGGATGGACACTATGTCCTCATCGACCCAATATTACCCAAAATATGAAACAGGTACAGAAGGCCCGCAAGTGGGCAGCAGCCAAGGCAGCATCTCTCACGACCTCCTCCATTGACCTGAACCAAATTTAGATGTACAAATAGGAAATTGGTTGAAACAGCCAATCAGAAACTAATATTCAAGCTGGAGAAATCGTGGAGAATGTGATCCAAATTAAACAGTCAGATAAGAAAACCCATATAGAAAATTTTCTCAAGCTGACAGAATCACCACGTGATCCCAATCAAACTAGCCTATCAGGACATTACAAATCCACTATGGATGCATTAACAGGGCCAAGAGCGCCAAAATAATACCTCAAAACATTTAGAGCCAATCAGAGAACCAACTTGAATCAGCCAAAATCATGTGCGGAAAAGCTTAATATGATCCCTAATTCTAACAATATCTGCATGAAATCATTACAAGGTAAGGAGCTGGAAGCCTTGGAGTGGACTGGCCCAATCACATGGAGAAAGTCCAAGGCAATGAGCGGGGGACTAAGGCCAGAAGGCCTGCCCAACCGGTCCTGAGGCGCCGCGGGCACCTCAGTGTCAATAGAGAACTAAACATCGCAAGAGCCAGGGCTCAAGTGTTCCAAGCCAAAAAACTGAACTTCCTGCGCAAACCACCAGTAGAAATCTTGGCCATCCAAGAGACCCACTGTCTACAGGGGAAGAGGGATCCTGGGCTGCTAGGGTCTCACTGTCCCAGTTGATATGTACGTCCCAATGTGGGGTGGTCATCCATAATAATAACAAAAAATAAAATTCCTTGAATCCTCATTGCACTTAGATGGCCACATCATATTTTAAGGATCGCAAACAAAGAGGCCACACTATTGATAGCTTGTATCTATGCACCGTGCACCATTTCCAAGCAGAAAAAATTCCTCAAATCCACCCCAACGCTCAACCTCCTTCCAGACACTATCATGTTGGGCGATTTCAACTGTTGGGATGATCCCACTACGGACTGATGGCTCAACCCCAGGGGATATCCACTGGGACACTCCAAGTTCCGCACAATGAAGGCATCTCTTGGCCTGTATGTCACACTCCCCCAGGTCTCCATTTCTTCCTCACATGACCCACCCCAGCATATGTGAGGGTACATTCATCTTGATGAGATGCATTGACCACATCCTCACTAAAATCCTGTCACTCATTCATTACTATCTTTGCCACAAAAAAATAATTTCTCTGATCATCATGTAGTTTAGGTGCAGTTCACGCCAACCAGGACTCAAATGCGGATGACGCCCTGGAGGAAGATATACCTGGATAATATAAAACTCCCCAAAATTTCTGAATGGGTCAAGCATAAAGCTTTGAACCCAAAATTCACTACCCCACTCACATTGGATCCCATCAAATCTTGGAAAAAATCAAATCCAAACTAGTAAGTAAGAGCTGACATATTGCTTTGTGCAAATAAACCATGGATACTGCCACAATCAGATGAACCCTGGCAGAACTCGACAACCTTGAACTAAACACCCTGAAAACTGGATACAGCCTGAACTGGGGGCACAAATGGGCGGCAATTTCCACCTGTTTTAACGCCCTCATCAACAAACACCAACAGAATCAAAGTATCATAGAAAGTTAAGCACGTAAGAGAAGGCGAGACCTGTTCAGCATACTTCTTCCGCCAATACCACTCCCAAGGCAACCTGCCTCAGTGCACTCAGGTCCGCAAAGCTGACAGAACCATGGTAACTGACCCAACAGAGGTCAAGGCGGAAATCCACTACTATTACACTAAACTTTACCGTGACACCCCACCTGACATCCAAAAATAGTAATAAAATTACACTCCAGCAGAATATAGAGGGCACCGCGGGACTATAGTCTCCTAAATCTGATAACGCAGGAGGAGCTCTGGAACACAGTCCACGGTGCACCAAGTAGGAAATGCCTAGGCCCTGATTGGATACCCTATGAATTTTAAAAACATACTTTAAACAAATCGCCCCCCTCCTCCTAGCATCTACGAACCAGTGCTTGCTGGAGACACGTCTCCTACCTGGGTGCCAGAACTCCTATGCCATTACCCTATTCAAAAAGGGAGACAGACTGGAACTGGCCAACTGGTGCCCAATAGCACTCTCGAATACTGACACTAAACTACTCACAAAAATTCTAGCTACCAGACTGGGAGCATTAGCCTCAAAAGCCCTATCACCAAACCAATTTGGTTTTACACAAGGGCGCTCCATCTGGTCTAACATACGCTCCATTGCCAATGTATGCCAGTCCAAAGCGATGGGTGCCCTGGTATTCCTTGACCAGGAGAAGGCATACGATTGCATTAGCTGGCCATATTAAAAGAGTGCCTACATGATTTCAACCTCCCACCCAGGTTCAACAACTAAGCAATGCTCCTCACAGAATCCGCATCAATGGCGGTATGTGGCCCTGGCTTCCTGATCGCCAGGATCACCCCACACAGAGGGCTCAAGCAAGGGGACCCCATCAGCCCGCTACTGTACAACCTCAGCTTTGACCCACTTCTCTGCGTTGCTGACTCACGCCTCAGGGCATAACTGCGCCAGGCCAGATCCCTGTCAAGATACTAGCCTTTGCGGATGACTGTGTAACAGGTATAGCTGACAACAGCGATGACCAACAGCTGGAGCGCACCCTAGAGGAATACTCCACGGTGATCAGTGCATTGCTTAATAAATGGAAAACCAAAATTATCCTCCTTGGAAAGTACACCACCAACTGGACCACATCCCTCACCACACACAACCCAAGATGCAAAAACTCGCTTGCTCTACCCTTTGCAGCCCCCCACCAACACCCCTGTCCGCCACATTGGGATATAGTTGGAAAAAGGGGGTATACAAGCAAGATGATCAAAAATAACATGCTACAACGGATATCCAACAGAATTTCCTCACTCAAGGGTAGATCTCCCGGGTTAACTGGGCAAGTGGCAGTTGCCAACTCGCTCACCCTCCCAATGCTGTGGATCCCGCACATGCCATCTCCTTCTCACCCACCTTTAAAACATAAATCTGTGCGCTCATCCAGGGTTGGCTGTGGCTTGGATCCCGCCCACCAGTCCGTGTTGAGACGCTGTATGGCCCACGCTCCAGCAGAGGCATGGGCCTGATAGATTTTGAGAACCACGCCAACTGCATCCTGGGCAACTGGATAGAGGAAGTGCTAACCCCAGACCCCCCGCAACAGCACTGGTCCCGGGGAAGTGAGGGACAACTTCGTGCAGGCACTCAAAATACCCAACCCGCACCATCCTTCCAGCTTACTAATGTACCTTGCTAACTGCCCAAATGCAATGGGCCCACACGGAAACCCTCTCACTTTAAGCGCCTCCTCCAAACCATCCACCGCAAGGGGTGGACCATCGCTACCACTGGTACAGTGCAGGGAAGGGGACGACCCAGACCCCACTTTGTGTTACAAAAGCCAGAAGACCACCCCAACAGAGATATACTCACATGACCACATCCATTGGCAATTTCAACTACCTAGACGCTTTGGATATCCCCTATGACCTATCCACACAAAAGGCAATATGGAGGATGACGCACCATCCACTCCTCCAGCTAAGGGTAAGGGCCAATGCCTGGCGCTGCCTAAGAAGGACCTACAGATCGGTGGACCACACCCACTCCCTCCATGCAACCTGCGCAGTATGTGGAGGAGAGGGCTCCCTACACCACCGCATAGAAACCTGCCCCCATCCAAAAGCCATATGGCGAGAAGTTGCACGCCTGCTCAAGATACAAGGCGGCCAGGACTTCTCCATCTCGAGGAGCCTCCTTGAGATCTGACTTATGTCACCAATCCCGTCCATCCTGCGCTCCCTATTGATACCAAATTGCAATGTGGATGATCTACACTATTGCCTTGGATGAGTTCAAGGGGATGGTCCCTAGCATCCATGGGGTTATCAATAGGTTCCACGTCCACCTACTGGAGCATTTCTAAGCCTGGCTCTATGGGCATATGGGACCAAGACAGCAGAGACTCATAAACTCATGGCTTCCGCTCTGGTTTCTTCACATGGACCCCTGCCTTCAAACCAGCTCTATAGTGGGGGCAACCCCCCTGGAATAGAGCACCAATCCCCCCACACCTGGTGGTCCCAGCTGGCAACAAAGGTAACCTGTGTACCCTGGGGTGCCCAATCATATCTAGTCATTGCTTTTATTCTCTCCCCCACCATTTCCATACAAATATCAGTAATGCCCATCCCCTGGTCAACTTGCCTCGGTTAAATAAATTAAAAACTGATATTGAGACCTTTTGTAATATGAACTATCATTCTTTAAAATAAAGCGACGCATAACACAAGATTTGTGGACGCCAAGTAGGCTGAAATAAATTTAGTATAGATGAGTTCACAAATCTCTTGTCCCTGTGGGAAAGCCCATTTGACAGTACCCGCTGGACAGGTCCTTTAAGGAAAAGTATTTTGAATCATAAAGTTGATTGAGAACATCATTGGTATTGAGATAGGGTCACTATTGTTCTTTGTAAAGATTTTTATCTTTTAAAATTACATCATATTGCTTTGGCTAACACTCAGCTTCATGCAAATTTTAAACTGAGGTTGATATTCTTGGGTATTTTGAGTAAAAATTAGAGATCAAAAATTTCTCTCAGTATATTAGGTGATAAATTGTCTTCCCTAAACAGAATGCAATAATTATATTTCCAAATTGTGAAGGGTTCGTCAGTTGATTTTTAGTGGTTAATACCAGATTTTACTCTGGTTTCAAAACTAGTGAGAGAAGGCAACTGATTAGGCAATATAATAGATAGATAGGTTTAATACATCTTTAGTAGGTTATAAAATATCAATACTTAACGGCTTAGGAAATAATGGCATTAAGAACGTAAAGGTCTCCATAATTACCATATAACCTTTCCTTCCATATTGAGAATCTAACAATGACTTTTGTCACTTGATGATGTCTGGTGATTCATGAGCCCATTTTTCCATAGCTTCCTTATAGAGTTACTCTAATTGGGCGAGCTGTTTTGGGTGACTCATCAATGAGTGATATTTACCAATCAAGTACTAATCAAGTAATGATTGGAACTATCTCTACCTTTTCCAATCTTGGTTTAATCAACAGAGGAGGCAAATCAATGACTGAATCATGATAATCAATACAACGATATGAATTTACTACTTCCTAAGCTTTAACCTCAGCAGTACAACTCTAAAGATACTGTCACAGGGATGCTTAAACTCAAAGGAACTTACCATATACTCAGTAAATCACAGGACCTTAAATGGTATCAGCTATTGAGTACTCATATCATGATTTTTTAATAATGTGATAGGGGCATGACCAGACCATGCAAGCTTAATAGGATGACCGCCAGGATTTCGATGTTAAAATTTCACAAGGTCTTTAAAAAAGGTTGTAAAATCTAGACGTCAAGCATTGAATAATGATGTCTTCCTAAGAGTAGTTTAAAATTCCCTCTTTAGCGATTGCCTACAACAAAATGATCCCATTAGCCAGTGTTATCATAGTTAACTTGGAGCTATTGGGTGCAGATGCTTCCTGCCATGATTGGATGATGCTAGGCAGTCAAGGTTCCCTTCCAAATAGGGCCTGAAAGTTGACATCATAATAATTAAGGTATCTAAATCTATATGTTAGTAAGGCGATTATCAGGTAATGGTTCCAGCACATTGGATTATTGCAAGCGTTTTGTGAAGGATATGTACTCAAATTCCATTTTCTCATTCAGATGACCTATTAGTCAAAAGGTTATATGTGCGGCAAACCTTTGACTGGTGCCAAATATAAGCGTCATTTCTTTTACTACCTGGGAAGACAATCATAACCATTATCTGAGTGCAGGATCCAAGAGCATCTATGCTGTGTTAAAATGGAACAAAAGCGGAATAATACATAGCTTTTGCAAAATCCATCAAAACAGACATGGCATTAATCCACTAATTTATGTGGCTAATGCTTGGAGAATATTAATGACCATGAAGGCCAGTGGTCAAGGGTCCCACCACATATACGCTGACTACACATAATGGACCTGAGGGGTTACTTTTTGAGGTTGATAAGTGGCGTAGGTTAATCTTTATTTCTTCATAATGTTCATGTCTCTAACAACTTGAGGATTTTTTTACCATTTAGTTCCAATGGCTTCTCTTTCTTTACATTTGTAGATTTGTTCTGATCTGTGACTTACACTGAAGTTTCCTTCAGGTATGGATATGGGCCAAGAGGATGGCCATTCATACAGTAGCCTCCTCCCATAATCCCATTTATAAAGCATTCACTTGATATATCTGAGCTTCTCAGTCATCTACCTAACATTGATGAGTCATTTGGGTATCCAGTTTCTATCTCTCTGGCTGACCAATAAGGTAGTATATAGGTATTTCTTAGGGATTAGAATGGCTAGCACAGGCACATACAGCATTTTATAAAGCGTTTTTATGGACAGACCTAGTGCAGTGTAAATACTAAACAACATAGCACTGTAATCAAAGTGCAAATCTCGCCAGCCTCCCATTGTTTTTTCATCTTGTTGTAACTATTGGAAGAGGTGTTAGCAATTATAAGTATAGAGTGCATCCCATATAGTAAGGGTGGAAGTCCATATTTTCCAGTAGTACTTATAACAATCTCGCCCAGTGGCTTTATAACTTTCTTTTTTTGGAATTCATCCCTCGTCAAGTCATTCTTGCTAAGGTTAGCCTAGCATTAACCTCTGGATTTGAGTTGACTCATAGGGTTTTTGTTGTCTAAACTTTGGGAGTGGGTGAGGCGGAGAGGGTGGCAGAGGGGCTGTATCAGTGTATTTTTTAATAACAGGTTTTTGATATATATGTGACGCAAATCAAATTTTAACATGCTAATTTCATGATGTAATTTTTTATTTAAATTGTGCAGTAAATTTTTCAATAGGAGGACATAATTACATCATATTTCACACTAGTTATAAAGGCTAAACTATTATAATTTAAGAATGGTTAATTTTTATTTATGTAACACTTTCTTCTTCAGAAACAAAGTGATCCCATATGCACAAGTCGATCTGTTTCCTGCCAGAATTGTTGATGTTTTCAATTGGTATTTAAATCAAAAGATCTACAAAACTCCAACTAGTTTCTTAACTCCACGACCACCCAAAAAGGGCTGTCTTATTATCAGATTAATCTATCGTTCATTTATACTTCTGTGTTTTTTCTTAGTTAAATATTCCTAGCCGTTTGTGAGTAGGTATAGGGGTTCCCTGGAGGTTTGGACATCGCTTGTTGATAAAATTTGTAAGTGGGTTTCTCAACCACTCATACACCTGTATCTGGTTGGAAAACCTATAGCAGCAACAACTTGATTTAAGCCAAGGATAGGACCATAGATGACCAGTTCTTTGTATTTGGAATCAAAAAGATAGATGTTGGCGTGCTCAAGTTGATAAGTAAGATGAAAAGTAGGGCTAAAGTCTTATCAGCGCTAGTAAATCCACATTTAAGCTGTCAACTGCACCAAGTTTTAGGGAGTTGCTTCCAACAAAATTGTGGCAAAAGGTGATCTGGTGATTGCAGAGGAGCTAGCTCCAGCAATCCTCATATTGTTGGCCTTGCATATCAAAGGAGCACTGATATTAAAAGTCTCAAAACAAGTGATATTTGTCTTTCTAAAAATTATTACTAAAGTAGGCTACAATGTGTCCACTTTTTAGTCATCATGTTGTGCTAGTTTATCACCCAAGATCACATTACTAGAATCAGTGAATCATAGAAAGGATGTTCAAATAAAGGAGAAATAAGTTTGGATTTGAAATTAGAGCAGTTCTAGAAGTTAAATAACTTATCCTGTTCTAATTTTCCCTTAAAAGGATTACTTCTTAAGGAGTTAAACTAGAGGCTCCGCCAATTCAGTGAACTAAGAGATGAATTTTATATAATATCCAAGAATTATTAGGAACGCCTGAAAATCACTCTTACTATGAGGGAGAAACATGTTACCGACCAATAAAACCATGTTGTTTTATGGACTAATTCTTGTTTTGTGAACTTAAGCCCTAGAAATTCCATTTTGGGTTGGAAAAATAAGCAATTGGAATGTTTGATCTTACCTGAGGCCCTCTGCGACCAATTAAAAATATTTTGAAGATGTTTTGAGTGGCTGTAAAAGTTTTGAAATCATTTTGAAGTCATAAAGATATACAAGACACACAACAACCTATAATACACCTAAAGGACCATGCATAACCCATAAAAGGTAGGAAGAGCATTGAAGAGACACTGTGGCATCTGAGTCATTATTTTAGACCTTCATCAGCTATCAGAGCACATTTGGCTCAGTATCAAAGCAATAGCATAATCTGCCAATAGCTGATAGCATAATTTAATTAATGAAACATTATTTCAGCTAAAGCATAATAAGTTGTCAGTTCAAAGAAGTGGGTACTACTTCTTTTAGTTATTGAGTTGAGTTTTTTGCAATTTATAACTATCTGATGACTGCCATACCTCTTGAAGACCAATAATAGGAGCCAGTCACAAGGACTATGAGATGGCAGTAATGATCTAAATTCTAGAAACTACTTGAGTTCAGTAAAAAACTGGGTATTTTCCACTTTACTCTACCTATGAGGTAGCACATGGATAGGTGAAGCAAACTGATTTTTTACGATGATGACGCACTTCAATTTACCAAAATCTATGTGGTTGTTGAGAAAAGTCAATGTACTATTACAACAAGTCTTTAAAACTTTTCCGTTACCATTAGTCAATTACTTTCCAACTGACACCTCAAAACAGGGATACCAAGGAGACTGCTCTGAGCCAAAATCTCAGAGACATCTATAGTTCATAACAGCAGAAATTTCATCATTAGGCCGTAGTTGACATAGGCTATTGGATTAATGGGACCCACCATTAAATGGCCAAGGAATGAGCGGCTAATAATACCAAGATATGATCCTCATATCCTGGGTCAGCTATTTTAAGGCAGGGATGAACTTTTTACCCAAGGGATTTACTTCTAAAATTATCATCTAGTTAACTGACAAGGTAGTTATGTTGACCTGATAATAACAATGAGATGTTATTTTGGTGGTATTTGCGTTTGTGAAAATTGGGAACTGGTGGTTACTTAACATCCCCGTATGGAAGGAGCTAAAATATGTAAAATTAAGACTTTGCTCTTTAGGAGATATAACTCCTTTCAATTCTCAAGGTTTTCTTGCACAGTTTCTTTATATGATAAACCAGTAATCATTGTTAAATTATATTATAAATATGTGGGTGGTTGAAACTAGTTCAGACTAAAATCCAGTTGAGTTGTTCACGACCAAATAAATATCCTGCTCTGGATTCTTCTTTAATAAGTACAACAACCCTTCAACCACTAGTGAAAGTAATCAACGCACCAGATAACAATGGAAATCCTCTACCTTCAACTACTCCTCAAAGGTAGCGAATTATGAACAGTAACAGAGCTTAACCTAATGCATCAGCAGGTTAAGAGATTCTAAAGATCTTCTACTCTTAAGTTTTGACTCCTAATTCCGACTTAGAGATCTCTTCTTGGACTTATCTGACACTTATCGTTCATTGGCCTTATTGGTGAAACTTCAAACCCTTCCTTCAGGTATAACTTAACCTAGGATTAGGCTCAGATGTTCTTCTCTTAACAAAGGAACCGCGGAGAACTAGAAAGTAATATTTAGCTTCCAGATTACAGATCACTCTACTCTAATCCCAAGCTTACTGAAAAATACATCAAATGTATAATAAGCTAATTATATTATCTACAAGGATCTGCCTTATCATATAATTTTCAAGGTATTATATAAGGTATTTGGCGCCCAACTCTTATGTTGATACCTCAGTTTGGAATGGAAGCTGTGTTGATGAATTTACCCTCCAGGGTAGCAGAAACAATTATCTTCCCCATCAGGCTGGTTAAGTTTTCTCCCCTACTCATATGCACTCTTCTCTGGATTGAAACAAATAATGTGATTTAACGCCTTTGTTCAACCACAGAGATTTTCATTTATTAAGTTAACAACCTGTTTAGGTAATGTGACTCCTGCTAATAGCCAACAAGTCATGATACCCAAAAGGTTAAATAGCCAGTTGCTATTACAGGCAGCATCACTCGCCCAGCAACTAATATTTCCCTTAGTTGATTGACAATCGTTAGGAATCTAGGGGCTTCGCTGCTCATTCACAAATATTTACCTCTAAATTTGATAACTGCACAGGTTCAATGTGTGCACTAATCGAATTGTCTGATGATATATACAATTGAAAATATTATAAAGACTATTTTCCATAGTTGAATAGATCACTAGTGTTTGGTCCAAAGCTTGACCAGTATTCCTCCTTGAAATACTCTATATGTCCTCATTAGGGATCATGGCCCTTATCCGCCTAGCTTGATCCATGCTCAGATCCTAGTTTACAGCCTCTCTCTGGTGACACAAAATTGGCAGAAATTTCCATCTCAGCTCAGCTTTTCTTCTTAGGATCCTTGATCCTTACTCTTTATCTTATTATAGAGTCTTATATCAAAGCACACAGAAATGATTTTTTAAAGATGAAAGAACTAAAACTAATAATGAATGCGGCTAATTAATCAATGTTCTTTATTAAGTGAATTCTCAGAGGAACTTATAGAGAAAATTCGGCGCCCAACCCTTGGTTAGAACCTCAGTGATGAAATGGCAGCCGCTGCCATTGAATTACCCTTTGTCGTCTCATTAGCGATGGTCTTCTCCATCCTGGTTAGTATTTATCATTGGACATTTTCAAGCCTAAAACGGAAAGAGTCATGAAACGTGTCCTTAACATTTCCTCTCAATCCCAGCAAACCAACCATATTTGGCGAGCGACCTGCTTAGGTAATGGACTTGTTACCCATTAAGGCAGGTCATGAAACAACTGATTGATTTTCTAGTTGCAGGTGGCATCACTCGCCTCGCAGCTTGCTCCTTAAAGTCCAAACCACTTGGTGATGAAAACTGACTGATCCCAATTGATACACCTGATAGTTAGTCATGATTCTTCTATCATATGCCCCCTTTGTGGGACAACTCTGTCTAACGAGATCTTAAGCATTCACCCAGATTGATCCCTGATGGATTTGAACCAGGCAAATTACCTAAAATCCCCCAAACATTGTTAACCCAAAATTGGGTTCAACCAATATTCAATCACTCGCTATAGAAAATTATCCCCTAGTGACCCATGGTAATTAGACGGCTGGAAATATGGGCAAATATCTCAACATATCCCCCTCTTGCCTAGATTTTCCAGTGAGAATAGGATTGGGACAGGAGAATACTACTTCAGACCCTAAGTCAAATACTTCTTTGGTTCAATTGGAATACAGTCAATCAGTACTCAATGCTCCTTGGGATGACCTTTGGCATGTGGCTCTATTCCTCTTCCTTCTTGCTACCGCCTACTCAGAGCGCGGTCCCATTGCCCTTCTGTTGTGCTGGGGTGATCAATTTATTTGTGACAAAATTAATCCCAGGATCAGGTTTCCCACCCCTGTAAGGGCATATAGCTTGCTGTCATACTCAGGATTCTTGGTCCAGAATTAACAATTCTCTGATTTTCTCCTCATACTTGATAGAAGATTCTTGCCATCAATATTTGTTTTGTGGCGTAATTAAGAATGCTCATTTATATTCACTCTTGTTATATTATCATAATAAATTTTTGACTCATATTATTCTTATTTCTTCTCTAAAGAGCTTATCTCATTAATTTTGAGATTACTTTCTTCAAATTTAGAGCTTAATTGATTCCAGAGTGAATAATGATGACTATCATAAAAGTCTGACATCCCACCACTCGTCCAGCTCAAATTTTGAATTCATAGTCGTGGTACCAACAACTGCTTGATAGCATGTCTAATAAAGACCTTTGGCTCTTCCAGCTGATAAATTGAACTGCATGACGGAACCTCTTCTATGGTCCTCTAAGGACTCATAATCCCAGTCAAGTACCTGTGGCCAGTTCTTCCATGGAATTACTGAAAACAGTATCTAACCCCAACAAAGCCAGGTTAGCAATTGTTTAGAATGACTTGTAACCAATCCTTCATTTGTCATCAATTCCTGAAGTTGGACTTTGATACTCTCCTAGATTCAGCTCCATTTGTGGATACTTTTATAATCATTTTTGAACCTCTGGAAGAAATGCCCTCCACTCTCAACAATCATTCCTAGCTGGATCGAACTTGCTTCCAGAGTTCTCTTTCTGACTCAGCCAGTATTACAAACCAGCTGTTTTGTCAACTGAATTGGTCATCAGAAACTGTGAACATTCTGAACTCCCTTATTAAGGACAGAGGACCCAAGTAACTGAGGCTCTATCCATAGCTCTGAACCCCTCCAATCTCGAAAACATTCTATATTGAGACGTTGCAGCCTATGCTCTTCGCTTTGCTGTCCAAGTACATTAAAGTTAGGCCATGAAGCTTCCCATCTCTCCCAGCTTGCATTGCTCATTCTGCTTTCACTTCCAAGAAGATCATAGTCATTATCTGCAGGATGCCATTTGCTTCCTGCATGACTATTTCGTTTCTGGCACATCCCATCAGTATCTTCCCCTGATGTCTTTTATTGGGGGCATGATTCATCAAACCCTGTCTAGTATCCCTTAGCCAATGCTGGCTCATATATCCAATGTTCTTGATGAAGCCCATTGGCAAGCGTTCAATACCAGTCTTCCAGCTCTGTTTCCATATTGGGATTACACAAGGTTATTAACTGAATGCCTCTTCTGGTTCTGTTGCTTCCATCACCAATCCAGGGTATTGCGTTTAGCAAAATCTGACATTTCCATCTCTCTTCCCCTAGTCACGTTCTTACAGGGATCAGCCTCCACTCAGCGAACTTGGCTTCAAGTAGGTCTAGCCCTTGCTAGTGTCAGATCTAAAATGGATTTTAATGGTTTGTTTACTACTACTGCAATCCATCCTCCCTCCTTCAAGAGGTGACATAGGCAGAATCATTCCTGAGTTGAGGATAACCGTTAAAAAGGTTATAAAAACATATCTTTTCCATGTGCGTTTTTAATTTTTTTCCTGCTATATTTTTATCTTTCTTTTATTAATTTTCTTCTTTTTATATAGGACATGACCTTCACTCAGTTCAGCGGTCCATATTTTTATTTTTCCCCCTAAACTGGTTCCTCAGTATAACCTGACCTACCAGCTTAGATGGTTCAGAGGTCTTATTTTTAAAGACTTAACCATCTGGTTTGGTTCAGCGATCCTTTTTTGGACTTAACCAAATCATTAGGATATAACCATCTTAATGGTTCAGCGGTCCTTTGGGAACATTCGTTTCATTATTTTTTCATTGTTTCACCACTTCAAATACTTAACATGGACTTGGTTCACTATCCCTCCATCCAAGAGGTTCTTGATTGAATAGGCATCCATCACCATCTGGCAATAAACTCAAATGGACCCAACCATAACACATTTAGTTTGTTTCTTCTCCTAAAACCATGCATATGACAATAGGCAACTCTTTTGCCTATTTGGTATTCTGATAAGGCCTTTCAGTTCTTATCATCCATCATTTTTGCTCTGATTCTTTTCTTTAAGGTTGTATTAAATGCTTGCGATTGCATTTCAATCAGGATATTTGACAATTTGGTCAGTGAATGCTCATCACTCATCCCTGATGTTGGTTCCGCCACCAAATATAAAATTAGTGGCAACGCAGTTTCCTTCCATAAAGCAACTTAAACGACATTTTTACCATTGCTGTATGATTACTAATGTTGTATTCAAATGTAACTAAACTAAGGTACATTTCCCATGCAAAAGTTCTTCCTGCAACCAGCTTCCTCAGCGCCGCAGCCTGCGTTTCATTGACCCATTCTACCTGTCTTTTCATCTACAGCCAGTAAGGTACAGACACAGCTCCTCTGATACCCATTATCTCATTCAATTTTAGGATCACATGAGATGTGAATATTCCATTACCGCACAACAAGACCTGCAGCTTCCATGTTAATATACTACTAGATTTAGGATAAACCTTGCAGTGCTTGTAGTGTCTACTTTTGCCCAGGCCTTCGTCTGAACCCATCTCATCAGAAGGTCGATCCCAACTATGATGTATTTGACTTCCTTGGTACTCATGTTTAATGGTCCCATTATATCAATGAACACCGTAAGCCAGGAAAATCCAAGGCAGACCAGTCGGTATCCAGTCGTGTTCTTGTGAGGCTTATGCAACTGGCACTTCACGCAACAAGTCAGATAATCCGTCACATCAGAATTAATGGACTCCCAGTGGTAGTACTGGCAAATGTGATCAGTTATCATCTTAGACCTCTATGCCCAACAACCTTATGAGCAGCTTGAATGATAGCTACTTGTTTTACGGCTTGGTAATAGGTTCATTTACCATCAATTGCCTTGAAAACTTTTCCATCCCTGGTCTTGGTGTTTTCCATTGCTTTCTGAAGCGCACCTTGGATTTCTCAGGGCTTGTTCCTAATTTCTCTTTCAACCATTCTCTGGAATAGCTCAATTGCTTGCTGGTATACCACTTGAACCATTGGTAACATTGATAAGCCATCTACGTTCTTATGAGAAGCTCCAGCTCAGTGGACTAATCTCATAGTCATAAGCCTGTAGCTTTAATGCCCATTGAGCCAGTCATCCTTCTGGTTCTCTTAAATGGTGTAGCCAACTCAATGAGGAGTGGTCTGGCACCACTTTGAAGTGCATTCCATGAATATACACCAAAGCCGTTTACAGGCATAAATGACTGCAAAGCATTCACGCTCAGTCACGGTGTAATTCCTCTCAGCTGATGAGAGTTTCTGGCTCACATATGCTAAGGGATGTTTGTCATCAAGTTCATTTGGCTCAGGATGGCGCAAATGCTGTTAACAAAGCATTGGTTTGTGTTATAATTTACATCATTTAACCAAAGCAAGCTGACCAGGGGATGCATTACTAATATGTGTGTAAAAGTGGTAGGGGAGGGAAGAGAAGCAATGACTAGATATGATTGGGCACCTCAGGGTACACAAGTTACCCCTGTTGCCAGCTGAGACCGCCAGGTATGGGGATTGGTGCTCTACTCCAAGGGGGTTGCCCCCACTATGGAGCAGGTGTGAAGGTAGGGGTCCGTGTGAAGGAACCAGAGTGGGAACCATGAGTTTATGATTCTCTGTTGCCTTGGACTCATATACCCATAGAGCCGGGCTTGGAAATGCTCCAGTAGGTGGACGTGGAACCTATTGATAACCACATGGATGCTAGGGACCGTGCCCTTGAACGCATCCAAGGTAATAGTGTGGATCATCCACATTGCAATTGGTATCAATAGGGAGCGCAGGGTGGAAGGGATTGGGGACATAAGTCAGATCTCAAGGAGGCTCCTCGAGATGGAGAAGTCCTGGCCGCCTTGGATCTTTGCAGGCTTGCAACTTCTCGCCATATGGCTTTGGATGGGGGCAGGTTTCTAGGCGGTGGTGTAGGGAGCCCTCTCCTCCACATACTGCGCAGGTTGCATGGAGGGAGTGGGTGTGGTCCACCGTTCTGTAGGTCCTTCTTAGGCAGCGCCAGGCATTGGCCCTTACCCTCGGCTAAAGAGTGGATGGTGCGTCATCCTCCGTATTGCCTTTTGTGTGGATAGGTCATAGGGGATATCCAAAGAATCTAGGTAGTTGACTCTGGCGATGGATGGGGTCGTGGCGAGTATATCTCTGTGGGGTGGTCTTCTGGATTTTGTAACATGAAGCGGGGTCTGGGTCTTACCCTTCCCTGCACTGTACCAGTGGTAGCGATGGTCCACCCCTTGCGGTGGATGGTTTGGAGGAGGCGCTTAAAGTGAGGGGGGGTTCCATGCAGGCCCTTTGCGTTGGGGCAGTTAGCAAGGTACATTAGTAAGCTGGTAGGGTGGAGTGGTTAAGTATCTTAAGGGCCTGCGTGAAGTTAGCCCTCACTGCCCTGGACCAGTGTTGTTGTGGGGGGTCCAGGGTAAGCACTTCCTCTATCCAGGTGCTCAGGATGTGGTTGGCATGATTCTCGAAATCTATCAGGCCCATGCCTCTGCTGGAGTGTGGGCCATACAGTGTTTCAACCTGGACTGGTGGATGGGATCCAGGCCGCAGACAACCCTGGATGAGTCTACGGATTGACATTATAAAGGAGGGGGAGAAGGGGATTTTCATGCGCGATAAACCACAGCATTGGGAGGATGAGCAAGTTGGCAACTGCCACTAGCCCCATTAACCTGGGGGATCTACCCTTGAGTGAGGCGGTTCTGTTAGATATCCGTTATAGCAGGTTATTTTTGATCATCTCACTTGCCCCCCCCTGTTTCCAACCATATAGCAAGGTGGCGGACAGGGGTGGTGGTGGGGGGTAATGCAAAGGGTAGGGCGAATAAGTTTTTGCGTCTTGGGTTGTGCGTGGTAAGGATGTGGTCCAGTTGGTGGTGTATTTGCCAAGGAGGATAATTTTGGTTTTCCATTTATTAAGGGATGTGCTACTCACCGTGGAGTAGTCATCTAGGGCGTGCTCCAGCTGTCAGGCATCACTGTTGTCAGCTATACCTGTTACATAGTCATCCTCAAGGATAGTATATTGACTGGGGGCTGGTCTAGCGTAGTTATGCCCCTGAGGCATGAGTTGGCAATGCGGAGGAGTGGGTCAAAGCTGAAGTTGTACAGTAGCGGGCTGATGGGGTCCCCTTGCTTGAGCTCTCTGTGTGGGGTGATCCTGGCGATCAGGAAGCCAGGGCCACATACCACCATTGATGCGGATTCTGTGAGGAGCATTGCCTAGTTGTTGAACCTGGGTGGGAGGTTGAAAGCATGTAGGCACTCTTTTAATATGGCCAGCTAATGCAATCGTATGCCTTCTCCTGGTCAAGGAATACCAGGGCACCCATCGCTTTGGACTGGCATACATTGGCAATGGAGTTTATGTTAGACCAGATGGAGCGCCCTGGTGAAAAACCCTATTATTTTGAGTGATAGGGCTTTTGAGGCTAATGCTCCCAGTCTGGTAGCTAGAATTTTTGTGAGTAGTTTAGTGTCAGTATTCAAGAGTGCTATTGGGCACCAGTTGGCCAGGTCCAGTCTGTCGCCCTTTTTGAATAAGGTAATGACATAGGAGTCCTGGAACCCAGGTAGGAGACGTGTCTCCAGCAAGCACTGGTTCGTAGATGCTAGGAGGAGGGGGCGATCTGTTTAAAGTATGTTTTGTAAAATTGTAGGGTATCCCATCAGGGCCTAGGCATTTCCTATGTGATGCACCGTGGACTGTATTCCAGAGCTCCTCCTGCGTTATCAAATTTAGGAAACTATAGTCCAGCAGTCACTCTGTATTCTGGCAAAGTGTAAATTTATTTTTTGAGGGTCAGGTGGGGTGTCATTGTTAAGTTTGGTGTAATAGTGGTGGATTTCCGCCTTGACCTCCGTAGGGTCAGTTGCCACGGTTTTGTCATCTTTGTGGACCTGTGCGCACTGAGGCAGGTTGCTCAGGAGTGGTATTGGTGAAATAAGAGCGCTGAGCAGGTTTCGCCTTCTCTTATGTGCTTACCTTTCCATGATACTTTGATTCTGTGTTGGTGTTCGTTAATGAGGGCGTTAAAGTGGCGTAAATAGCTGCCCATTTGTGCCCCCAGTTCAGGCTGTATCCAGTTTTTGGGGTATCTAGTTCAAGGAGGTCAAGTTCCGCCAGGGTGCATCTAATCATGATGGTATCCGCGGTGTATTTTTGAAGCAATATGGTGACTCTTATTTATTAGTTTGGTTTTGAAATTTTCCCAAGATTTTATGGGATCCAATGTGAATGGGCAGTGATTTTGGGTTCGAAGATTTGTGCTTGACTCAGTCTGAAATTTCAGGGAGTTTTATATTTTCCGGGTATAGCTTCCTCCAGGGCGTCATCCACTTTTGAATCCTGGTTGGCGTGAACTGTACCAAAACTAGGTGATGGTCAGAGAATTTAATTTTTTGGTGGTGAAGTTAGTAATGAATGAGTGACAGGATTTTAGTGAGGATGTGGTCAATGCATCTCATCAAGATGAATGTACCCTCGCATATGCTGGGGTGGGTCATGTGGGGAAGAAATGGAGACCTGGGGGAGTGTGACATGCAGGTCAAGAGATGCCTTCATTGTGCGGAACTTGGAGTGTCCCAGTGGGTATCCCCTGGGTTTGAGCCATCAGTCTGTAGTGGGATTGTCTCAACAGTTAAAGTTGCCCAACAGGATGGTGGCTGGAAGGAGGTTGAGCGTTGGGGTGGATTTGAGGAATTTTTTCTGCTTGGACATGGTGCACGGTGCATAGATACAGGCTATCAATAGTGTAGCCTTTTGGTTTGCGATCCTTACAATTATGATGTGGCCATCTAAGTGCAATGAGGATTCGAGAATTTTTATTTTTATTATGGATGACCAACCCACAGTGGGACGTACATATCAACTGGGACAGTGAGAACCTAGCAGCCCAGGATCCCTCTTCCCCCTGTAGACAGTGGGTCTCTTGGATGGCCAAAATGTCTACTGGTGGTATGCGCAGGAAGTCCAGTTTTTGGCTCAGGACACTTGAGCCCTGGCTCCTGCAATATTTAGCATCCCTATTGACACTGAGGTGCCCGCGGCGCCTCAGGACCGGTTGGGCAGGCCTTCTGGCCCTAGTCCCCCGCTCATTGCCTTGGACTTGCTCCATGTGATTGGGCCAGTCCACTCTAAGGCTTCCAGCTCCTTACCTTGTAATGATTTCATGCAGATATTGTTAGAATTAGGGATCATAAAAAGCTTTTCCGCACATGATTTTGGTTGATTCAAGTTGGTTCTCTGATTGGCTCCAAATGTTTTGGGGTATTAATTTGGCGCTCTTGGCCCTGTTAATGCATCCATAGTGGATTTGTAATGTCCTGGTAGGCTAGTTTGATTGGGATCACGTGGTGATTCTGTCAGCTTGAGAAAATTTTCTGTATGGGTTGTCCAATCTGGCTGTTTGGTTTGGATCACATCCTCCGCAGTTGCTCTGGCTTGGGAATTAGTTTCTTATTGGCTGGTTCGGCCAATTTCCTCTCTGTCCATCTGAATTTGGTTCAGGTTAATGGAGGAGTTTGTGAGAGATGCGGCCTTGGACGCTGCCCGCTTGCAGGTCTTCTGCACCTGTTTGTGTACTTTGGGTGAGATTGGGTCGATGAGGACATAGTGTCCATCCTCTCCCCCAGAGGAAAGCGTGGTTGGCGTTGGCCATACTTCTGAAGGGCTCCTCATCCTCATCCATGGCGTCATTACAAGAGTCTGGGGCCATAATTCCCTCCTTCACAGGGCATTCATGCTCCTTATGCCCCAGTGCGGTGCAATGGTTGCAGATGGGTGGTGTGCATTCCAGTGTGATGTGGAAAGGTTTTGACATGCCCCCATCTGAGAGTGGAATACAGCAGTGCATGGTGTTTTAGTTAAATTTGTGGCCACATCGGGGACTGGGTCAATTACAGTTTTTGCCTTTCCTGTGCACAGGTTTGGCATTATGTGGAAATGCTGTAGTTTGAGTTGTTTTATTTATCCATAGCTTTAAAGCCCGAATCAGAGTTTGTCTTTAATTAGCTTATGGGGGAGGTTGGTGGGAAGCAAGTCAAACGAGATTAACAAAGTGTTTGCTTTTTTCCATCTGGTGCACGCGGTGTGCACAATTCATTTGCCCTTAGGGAGGGCTATTTGGACACAGACTTTTGCTGCAGCGTCTGCTTCCTCTTTAGTCTCAAAACCCATACCAATCCAGCCGCGGTAGATTGTGTGGGTGGTAACGTATACTGTGTGGGGAAAGAGGGAGGCCTGTGCCTCACCTACCTTCTCCCACATAGTTGGGGAATCGACTTCTAAGAAAAGTTGGAGCCGTGTTCCGCTTTTGATATGGGCTGTGTGTACTGTATCTCCATGTATTGGTTTTTTAGTTGTAAACTCCACAAGCCCAGAAGTGTTTGGGTTTGGGGTTTTTTTGGCGGCAGTGGCTCCTGGTCCCCCTCCAGGGCGTTTTTTGCCCTTGGGTGCATCATTTTGGCCATTTCCAGATACAACTTTCACCTAATTTTGTTAGGCTATATTAAATTCGCTCATGTCACCTGTGTGATTATCAAAATCTATCTGCTTGAATCAAATCTCAGTAACTGATGTTATCATTATAGGTAAGAAAATCTTGTTTTGTATTATAAATTATTGATTAAATTTAATTATTTCGAAATTGGAGAATCTATTAAATACTGACATAATTCCTTAAAAAAATCTGGGCCTCTTAGCTCCAAAAATTCCTTTTCTTGGATCTTTCAGTAAATGGTTTATGGGCTTAGTGATTATTGCAAATCCTGAATGAATCTTTGATATTACCTAACCTTTCCAAGGAACACTTAGTTATCTCAGAGATTCTTTGGTACAGCCATTCGCTCTATGGATTCAATTTTCTGGGCTTTCAGCTGCAGTACACTAAAGTTGATTATAAATCCCAGATATTCCAACTCTTTCTTGAAGAAATGGCATTTCCTTGGCTTAATCTTCAGGCTAGCCGCATATAGTCACTTAAAAACTTCCTCCAAGTGGTTTAAATGGTCAGTGAATGCCCTACTGAACACATTTATATTGTCCATATACACTAGGGCGCATGACAACTTCAGGTCATTTAAGATAGCGTCCATGGCCCTCTGGAACGTCACAGGCGCATTGCATAGACCTTGGGGATCCTCGTTGGTTGATACAGTCCCTGCGCAGTGATAATTGTGCATTTCTCTTTGTCTTACATTGGCAATTCAATTTGTCAATATCCCAACATTAGATCCATTGTGGAAAAATACTTTCCTTATCTAAATTGACCTAGCGCATTGTCAATTTGTGATAGTGGATATAAATACTTCTTTGTAATATTATTCAGCTTCCTATAATTGATCACCACCCAATTATAGTCATCCTTCTTTTTCAGGATAAGGATAAGGCTTGCCCAGGGACTTAATGGAACTAGAATCCCATTCTTCAATAGTTTACTGATGTCTTCCTCCACTACCTCTTCAGCTGCCTCCAACTGTCAAATTAGTCTCATTTTTATCAGCAAATATTTCCAGTGTCAATTTTATGGAATCACTTTTCTCACGCATTCCAAATCATAGTCATCCTGGGCAAATAATTTCTGATACTTGTAGAATAGCTCAAGCACATCCCCCTGCTTTTATCAGATCAGCGAGTTGCTCTCAATCAACCAATATGTTTGATACTTTTGGCTACCCCTTCCAGTGATCTAATTTCATCAAGGGTCCTAAAATCGTGAATTTCCTCAATTCAGCTTTTGGGATTAAATGACAAACACAACGATCTGATTCTTCTTAATCTTCATGTTTTCACTAAAATTTACCAGGAGAATCTAAAATTTCTCCTTGGCCCAGCATGACTATTTCAGGAGCCACCCATGGCTCTACTCTGGACTTCTTCTAGGGGCTACCAACCTCTTCATACAACAGCTTAGGTATTTCCAAAGTCAATCCCGTATTGACTATTATCTGTGATCCCAACTGTATGGTCAACAAATTCTTATTTTGTAGCAAAAATTCCCCTTTTTTCAGGATGTCCAACAGCATTTCTCTTTGCTTTCATACAACCAATTGGTAGCAAATCAGGAAAATGTCATCAATGTAGATTATATTAATGAAATTGTTTCTCTGGTAAGAGAAAATTCCCCATCTCTCTGATAAACTAGATGTAGTTTCTGATACAATATGTATAACGCATTATATTCAAATTTTTATTAACCTTCATATTTCCTTAGAAACGCATCCCAATTAGAATGTCATTTTTTTGGTTGGCCAAAAATATTGATGGGGTGGATATCACTAAGAACTTTAAATCTGAGAGGTAAAGAGTCATACACTCCAAAGTAGATGGTTGTATTTGGACCAGCAGTTCCATATTGTTTCTTATGTTCCAAATCAGGCGAGATTCTCATTTTCTTCACCAGCTTGATTTAAACATTATTAATTGGCTCCAGCTGTCAATAATCATTTTCACCTATACTTGAATGACCAGTACATCAATATATGTACAATTGGAGTATCAGAAAATCGTGTTTTCTGAGTGCATAGCAGCACTATTCGCTGAATTGAGGGTATGAATTAATTTCTCTAAAAGATCAGGAAATGATTCCCTAATCACGCTTAGGGGGATTGAAAGATTCGCCTCATTTAATTTGACTTCAGCCAGATCATCTAGATTAACTTTGGATTGAATTTTATCTGCTAGTTGGCGCACATATGGGTGAGCAACCTCCTTGTTTATTTTTGGGGTTGATCCCCTTTGCTACAGCTCTAGTTACTGCATTGACGTCTAATTTGATTTTTTGATAAAAACTGGTCCTGTATGTCATTGTAGAAGAACAGATCACTAATGTCAATGTCATCATTTAGGATATTGGGAGGAACGGTTTTAAACGCAGCTCTAGACTGTTCCCCATCTAGGCCGCAGGCCCTTCTCCCAACTCCAATGTGGGTTTATCTCCTTTTCCTGGACCACGTTATTTTGCTCCTTAGGCTTCTTTGTAAAGCACTGGGCAGCGAATTGGTCCTTCTCTCTGCACTGATGGCAGCACTTGTTACTCTTGTCTGTCCGTTTGAACTCCTCAGGTTTGTTTCCAAAAACTGTTTGATCGTTTATTTCCTTAGCGTTTTCAGTCACTTTGGTAGGATTCAAATTTTGAACAATTTGGCTTCAAGCTTTAATTATTTGCCCTGAATGTGGCTTCTAGCATCTTCAATTGATCTATCATTTACGAGGTGGTTATTTTAGTTGCTAAAAAAGAAGACATCATTTGATGTAAATTGTGATAAGGCCAAAGGGCCGCTTGTAATGCAATCCACATATCAAAATAGTCCAATATTTTTTGCTCTGAAAAAAATCTGTGATTCTTTTTCTCACTCGTTGCAATCACTTTTGCAACTTATTCAATTCAAGTCTGATTCTAGTTTGATAATCTCACAGAGGAGATTAGTCTGCGCCCATGTCAGGGAGTAGTTGTGCAAGTAAGGTAAGAGGAGCAGGTGGTAGGCCCGCAGCCTCAAACGTTCAATGATGCCCCGGAGAAACTGGTGGAATAGAAAAAAATTAAAAAAAAACTGGCGGTCACTATTTCCCCAGAAATCCTCACTTGGCAAGTGCGATGCAACCAGTACATCAAAACGCCACACTCTCAACCACTCTCATCGGTGAAATAAGGAGTCTGTGTGTTTCTGGACATCCAACAAACAGCTCTATGGGAAAAATTTTGTGGGGATGTGCACACTTTTTTCCTGACTTTGGTGTATGTAACACCTCACTCCATGTCATGCGGTTGGCTGGACCTCAGTTTTGAAAGCAAAACAGCAGCAGACGAGGCTGCTGCAGTGCGCGTAGTGATCAACCTCCCCAAAGGGCAACGGGTTGTTGAAACCAAATGCACCAGATAGACAAAATCCAACCAAATTTTCCTCACGTTTGACTTTTTGCCTACTACGATAAAACGTGCCATTTTGGAGCAACACCTGAAAGATGGTCTCACCATTTATGGCGAAATACAATTTTTTGAGATGCAACAATTTACGCTGATGCCACACCTGTGCACTGGCAAAGCCATCGCAGTTCTGACCCCAACTGAGGAGATTGTGAAGGACCTAACCCAGATCTCGCACTCCACATATATCATTATTGAAGGGCATACCACCCACCCTTTCCGGGTAACCGTGGACAGTGCACCCCCCATCTGCACCCACTGTGACACATTCAGCCATAAGGCACATGCATGCCCCAACAAGGAGGGCATCACATTCCAAGAGCACCCCTCAGCGGCCATGGCCAGCGGAGAGGTGCACTACAAACCAACTGTAAGCACTAAAGAGGCTTTCCTGTGGGGAGCACAAGGTTGCTACCTACTAGTAAAACCTATTTCCCCACAAGAGCAGAAGAAGGCCAAGCAGGCCCACAGGGCCGCGGCCAAGGAAGCAGCCAAAGTCACCACCGCTATCCCACACTCCCAACACTAGGAGGACATTGAGACCTTCGTGGTGGAAGCAACTTGGGGATCCATCAACCAATCAGATTGGGAAGCCCATGCTGATTGAGCCACCCAATCTGAGGATCCGATGGGTGACTCAATCTCACCCAATCTTTGCTACCAAGCTCCAGTTGAAACTAACTTGGGGTCCAACCTACCTGAAAAAATTTTTTGACCCGCTCGTAGGTGCACCAAACTCATCTGCACCGCAAAAAATTTTTTTGACGTCAGGGAAACATAAAAGTGAAGGCAAAAGCCAACGCGAACCTTTCAGCTAAAATTAACAAAACTACCAATAGCGTTGTTGCAAACACCCATGCTGCCGTGAAGGCCCATGGGGATCTAGAGGAGGCTAGTGGGCCCAGGTGCCCACCCCCTCACACCTAAGGTGCGATGGGGAAAACCTTCACTTTAGGGACGTTGAATATCGCCAGACTCAAGGCCTCACTGTCCCAGGCTAGGAAACTGAGTTTTTTACAAAAATTTACCCATGGATATCCTGGTCATCCAGGAGTCCCACTGTCCACGAGGTTCTGAGGATGCTTGGAAAACCATGCTCCTCCCATCCCTATCCTTCTGGTCAGAGCACTGTGGGGTGCTAGTTCAGAAAAACAATTTTTTTAAATTTTTATCTTCGGAATCCTTCCTCAATGGCCAAGTACTCGTTGTTACATTCTCATGGGCCAAAGTGGCGCACGCTATCATCGAAATATATTCCCCAACCTGTGCATGAGAGCATCAGGAATTTTTTCATCAGTCAAATCCCTCCCGTTACCCCTCAGACCCTTTTATTGTCAGCGACATGAACTGTTGGCTAAACACACCAATGGACTGTTGGCCTTCCTCCTCCCACACCCCCAGGGTCACATAGAACTTAGCGTTCTAAAGGCCACCCTTGGGTTAATGGATGCGCTGCTGTGGTGAGCCCCGCTGCTCAAAAACATGACGCGCCCCCACGTCCACAATGGCCAATTAAGATCCATGACCCGCATCAACCTTATCCTTATGCCGGCAAAATTCCAACCCCAAATTTCCCACTTCAAAACAACAAAAATTGAATTCTCTGACCACCGGCTGGTCTTGTTAACCTAACACCTACCTGTCACAGTGGCAAAGGCCCTACATTGGTGCAAACTCTGCCCTCCTGAACTTGCATCTCCAGGATTTTCCACTTGGGTGGAATCAGCAACTTTGGTAAAAGAGTTTGTTACACTGTTTTGCGCGGACCCCATCTCCACATAGGCAGCCTTTAAAGAGGATACCATCCATCACTCTCGCCACCTCTCCTCCTGACGCTCACAAGCCACATCATCTGTCATTTTGCGCGCTCTGGCAGAGTTGGCACACCTGGAGTCCAACATCCCAGCCACAGGATACAGCCCTGCATGGGGCCAGAAGTGGGCGGATGCAGACACCCACCTCAACGCGCTCAAAAGGTAACACAAACATTGGGTTTGTGAAAGTAAAGGGTCAAATGCATTACAGGGGGTGACAAGTGCACCGCATATTTTTATAAAAAAATTTCACACCACGCCAGAGTGTGGCCTGCACACAGGTGCGAAGATCGGATGATTCCATCAAGGATACGCCAGTGGAAGTGACAATCAAAACACAAAAGTATTACTCCAAGTTATACCGATCCAATCCAATTCAGCTGGGCAAAGTGGCAGAATTTCTCGACCAAACCCACATCTGCACCATTTCCTGATACCCAGAAATAATGAATTTGATTACTCCGAACAAATTATGGACAGCCATCCGCGGTGCACCAAACTGGAAATGCCCAGGCCCAGATGGCATTCATATGAATTCTATAAAAAGTACTTCAAATATATATCCCCACTGCTGCTTGCCTCACTTAACCAGAGCCTTCTGGAAACGCGCCTCCTACCAGGAGGACAAGAGGCCTTCACCATCACACTCTTCAAGAAAGGGGACAAGTTAGACTTAGCCAACTGGCGCCCCATTTCTTTAACTAACACGGATAAAAAAATTTTAACTCAAATCATGGCTAACCGTTTATGGATTGTAGCATCTGCCACCATCTCCCCAGAACAATTTGGCTTCATACCCAGAAGGTCAATTTAAGACAATGTGCACTATGTGGCTAATGTATGCCAGTCCACAGCCTCTGGGGCACTTGTATTCTTGGACCAACAGAAGGCCTATGATAGAGTAAACTGGGAATACCTCAGGGCCTGCCTCCACCAATTCCGCTTGCCCCCTCGTTTCATCAGCTGGGTAATGCTGCTCACGGAATCTGCAACAATGGCAGTGCGTGGCCCTGGCTTCCTAACGGAAGTAGTCCGCCCTCAAAGGGGCTTGCGACAAGAGGACCCCCTTAGCCCCCTCTTATACAACTTCAGCCTTGACTCACTACTTTGAAACGTGAATACCCAACTCACTGGGGTCCATGTGCCAGGCCAAGCCCCAGTCAAGATAATGGCGTTTGCAGATGCCTTTGTGGTTGGGGTGTCTAATAATAAAGATGCACGCGCACTTAAAGCTCTCATCCAGGAGTATTCCCGGGTAAGTGATGCTGCACTGAATGCTTCCAAAACTGAAATCATCCTCCTTGGTCAGTATCAAACCTGCTGGGCCCCAGCGACCAGTGCCCAGCCCGGCCCATCTGCTTGCACACGTGCTCGCCCCCCAGCTCACCCCACACCACCCCACTGGTGCTCCCCTTCGTGCCACGCCCTACCATAGGGCCAGTCCGCCATCTGGGTGTGTGGGTGGAGGCAGGCGGGTATGCATCAGCAGTAATGGAAAGTCGTATTTTAAACAACGTGACGAAGCGCATCGCCTCCCTCAGAGCCCACCCTACTTCCCTTACTGGCAGGGTTGTTTTAGCCAACTCTATGATCCTCTCCAAAGTCTGGTTTGGAGCCCACGCCATCCCCTTCTCCCCAAGCTTTTTCAAATCCTTGTATGCCCTGCTGCAAGGATGGCTTTGGTCAGGCCGCCCTCCACCAGTACGGCTAGAGGTCATGTTTGGCCCTCATCATCAAGGTGGCATGGGCTTGCTTGACTTCAAAGCCCATGCTGCCAAGATCCTGGGAATCTGGATTGTGGCCGTCACCGCCCCTACGCTCCCCTCCCAACACTGGTCCCGCACGGCCCACTCCAACTTCTCCCGCGCCTTAAAACTTAACAATCCATTGAACCCTCACTCCTTGATGAAATACCTGATTTCACACCCATTGGCCACAGGTCCTCACGGGACTAAAACCCACTACAAACGAATCCTCCTCTCCATGCGGAGCGCTGAGTAGAGAATTTGTATTAGTGGACACACAGCCCAGAGAGGCCGCCCCTCTCCTCAGTTCACACAAGAGGTACAGGGGCTACCCATCCAAGATGGCGTGATCCCCACCCGACCCCATGTCCTATCCAGGGTGGACTACCTGGACATGATGGAAATCCCTTACTCCATTGAGACCCAAAAGACTATCTGGAAATACGCATACCATCCTCTGTTGCAGCCTCAAATCCGTTCCCATGTGTGGCACTGCCTGAGGCAGGTGTACCGTACAGCTGAGCGCTCTAACACTTTACACTCATCCTGTGTCGTGTGTGGCCAGTATGGAACGCTGTTCCACCGCCTGGAGAAGTGCCCCACCTCTAAAGTGATATGGCGCGAAGTTCAACGTCTGCTGACCAGGATCAAACGCATCCCTTCAGTCTGTCAAGAGATATGTTTGCTCTATCAATGGCCTCCTCTCTTCCACCATACCTCCATGCTTTGGTGGTTGCAATCGCCATGTGGACCATCCACACGATTGTCTTAGATGCTATTGCAGGCTCCACTCCCACCCTCCCAGAAGCTGCCCACAAATTCCGGTCTCATTTGGTGGACCACTTTCAAGCGTGGATGTTCAGATACCTCCCACCGCGTTGCTGACAGATGGTCTCCTCCTGGTTCCCAGTCTGGTTCATCAAATTGGACCCTTTCCTACACACATGTTCAATTGTGGCTACGGCCCCTTCATACGTTCCCTCCCCCTCCCCATAAGTGGCGTTCCCGCTGGCAACAAGAGATAGCTTCGCTTCTCTGGAGTGTCTTCCCTGTTACTAAGTTTTGTCTCTTTTGGGTCAGATTTGGAAGTGTCTGTCCCATGGTTGGCCTTCCTCACAATAAATTAAAATTAAAAAAATCTGTGATTCTTGGTGAATTGGTCGGCGAAAATCGCTAAGGTCTCATCTTTCTATAATTGAAACCCATATATTTTTGCATGCATTTTGACATATGCGTGGGGCTTCCAAACTACTTTCTTATTACAACCTTGGCCTCAGAGTAAGACCAGCTGTCCCCCTTTAGATGCGATAACATCAAGTTATGACAGTCTGTATCCAAATTGTTCATTACTGTTAAAGCTTTTTGTTTATTGCCATACCCAAACATAGTCATTTAAAACAGTTGGAAGAACGTAGGAACGTTATCTCAATGAAAAGTGGGTAATTTTGGCACGGCATTGAATTCCTTCAAAGGTTAACTAGCCGCCAATTTTTGCTCAGTTATTCAACTGACTTAAGGAGTAATATTGGGGGTCATCTCCAAAATACCAGCAAAGCAGTTTGCATATTTATAGCAATTGTCAACTTCACAACTGGAGTTCTTGGGGTCCTTTCTTCATCGTCAGTCGCCACATAGAGTTCACATTTATTTCTCTGATTCTTCAGTTCTTCGACTTGCTTCACTAGACATTCCTTGTCTGAGCTGGTTGATTGCAATCAAACGCGATCTGCTTTGGATTCCATCTTTAAAGACTAAAAGTTCTCAGATTAAACCTCCTCTTTCTTCTTCAATGATGTTAATTTCCTGAGTAACTCATTGCCAAAATTGGAAACTTTTTCTAAACCTTAATTGATATTGGTGACTCTCTCTTCCACGATAGCAAATTCTCTATGATCAGCTGAAATCAAGGCGCTCTCGTTGACAGTTGCCAATTACATTTAAAGTTTTCTTAACTCTTCTTTATGCCATATTAAATTGGATTCTTACTCAACTACCCCTGTAGTGAGCATATAAATTTAAAATCTGGGACTTTTGGACTCAAATGGTAAAAAATGGCTCGATTGATTTTTCTCATAAGTCAACTGCACAGGCTCAGTATTTACAGAATTACGTTGCTTGATAGTAATTAATATGAGCGATAATATTATGATGACTATTGTCTTTAGTTGAATAGATAAACCTAATATGGTCCAATGCTAGACATTTAATAATCCACGAAATACTGATTATTTTAACTATAGGGACTTCTTCCATGTTACAGCTGAACTTAAACCACTCTCAGATTCAGAGTTTCCCACCTTTACTTCTCGTCATTCTGAGTCTTCAGAGGTTCATGTCAAATGTCTTCTTCTCTTTTTGGAATATCTGATTCTTACTCTTTATACACACAAAAGAGTCAACAATTATTGTTACCATAACAATAATTAACTGAAGAATAATAGAACATGAAAAACTCTTTCTCTTCCATTACAAACACTTTTGCAACAAATTCAATTCAAGTCTAGGTAAAGTTTGATAATCTCATTGAGGAGATTAGCTGGCGCCCAATGTTGGGGAGCAGTTGGGCGAGTAAATTTAAGAGCACAGGTTTTGGCCCCACATCAACCAAACTTCATTAATGCCTCAGCGAGTCTGGCGGAATAGATAAAATTAGTAATAAAAAACTGGTAGTTACCATTTCCCCAGAAATTTTTGCTTGGCAAGCGCATTGCAACCAGTTCATCAATACGCCGCACTCCCAACCACTAACGTTGGTGGAACATGGGGTGCGTGTTTTCCTGTATATTCAGCAAATGATGCTTTGGGAGATTTTTTGTGGAGATGTACACACACATTTCCTGAACGCGGTGTACATCACACCCCACTCTATGCCACGCAGTTGGCTGGATCTTGGCTTTAAAAAATTAGGAAGCGGCGGATGAATCCACAAAGGTCTGCATATTAGTAGACATCCTGATGGTTAATGGATAGTCAAAACAAAGCGCATTTGCTGGACTAAATCGAATCAAATTTTTGTGACTTTTGACTTCCTAAACACAATGGTCATGCGCACCGTGCTCAAGCACCACCTGAAGGCTGGGCTCGCCATATACAGCAAAATATAATCCTTCAAAATGCAGCACTTTATGCTAATGCCTAACCTGTACACAGGCAAAAAGATTGCTATCCTTACCCCATCCACGGGGATACTGAAGGTTTTGAACCAAATCCCTCATACCACTTATGTCAAAATCAATGGGCAAAACACCCATCCATTCAGGGTCACTGTGGATAGTGCACCTCACATCTGCAAAGTCTGGCGCGATTTTGGCCACAAGGCCCATACCTGCCCCACCAAGGAGGGCATTCCTAAAACGAAATTATCTCAGATGCAATGTGCGGTTCAGAAGCCCACTATGATCCAGCATTAGACACCAATGTAGCCTTCCCGTGGGGAGCGCAAGGCTGTTACAAATTAGTAAACCCAGTATCCCTTCAAGAGCAGAAGAAGGCCAACCAGACCCGCAAGATGGCAGCCAAGGAGCGGCCAAGACCTCATCTGCAATTATGCCAGCCCAGCTCTAGGAGGACATTGAGACTTTTGCGGTGGAAGCAGCTCATGAATCCCCCAACTAATCAGATTGGGACGCCCAAGCTGATTGGGCCACCCAAGCTGAACACCCAATGGGCGAATTGGTTACACCTATATAATTCGCCTAAGCATTGATTGGGACCAAGTCACTCACCAGCAATCCTGCTGAAATTCCACCTCCAAGTGATGGTGCACCGCAAATGCACACTCTGCAAAAAACTCGTCCCAAAGCAGGGAAAAAAGCGAAGCAAAAGCCAACGCAAACCCCACTGCTAAATTTAACTATTCCAACATATACACCATAGAATTGAATACCCACGGTTCAAAGCAGCATTGTGATGAAAAATGAGAAGGATGAAGGGCTCAGTTGCCCTTCCCTTGCACCTAAGTGCAATAGGGGGCCTTTAATTTAAGGACGTTGAACATCGCTGGACTCAAGGCCTCGCCATCCCAGGCTATGAAACTGAGTTTTTTACAAAATAATTTACACGTGGACATCCTGGCCATTCAGGAAACCCGCTGTACATGCAGTACTTAGGAATCATGGAAAACCATGCTCCTCCTTTCCCTCTCCTTTTGGTCTAGCACTGTGGGGTTGTAGTTAAAGTGAACAGTAATTTTAAATCTATTTCATCAAATTCATACCTAATCAGCTGTGTCCTTGATGTCACCTTTTTGTGGGATGACAAAGTGTATGCTGTCATTAACATTTATGCCCCAACCTGTGTGCGTGAATATTGGGAATTTTTCTCAACAGTCAATTCCTTCTGCTACCCCCAACCCATTCATTGTTGGAGACATGAAATGCTGGATGAACCCATCCACAGACCGCTGGCCCTCATTGCTTACACCCCCACAGGGGCACGTTAAACTTTGCATTCTCAAAGCCAACCTAGGGTTGATCAATACTTTGCCGCGCTATGCTCCACTACTCACTAACATGTCGTTCCCCACATACACTATGGCCAGTTAAGATCCATGACCTGCATTGACCTTATCCTCGCACCGTTGAAATTTCAAACCCAAATTCTCACTTTACCACAACAACAATCGATTTCTCTGACCACAGGATGGTATTGATTTACTTCCATTTATCCAACACAGCATCCCAGGCGCTGAAATGGTGCAAACTTCGCCCAACTGAAATTGAATTGCCAAATTTCCTCATGGGTAGAATCCATGACCTCAGCTCCAGAGTTTTTTACACCTTTATTTGCAGATCCAATTTCCACCTGATTAACCTTTAAGGTGAGCACAAACCGCCAGGCTTGCCACCTCTCCTCCCACCACTCACGGGCTGCCTCGGCGGTCATTTTGTGCACACTGGCAGAGTTGGACCACCTGGAGTCCAACGTCCCCACTGCAGGTTACAGCCTGCTTGGGGTTGCAAATGGGCGGAAGTGTCCGCCTGCCTCAACGCACTGATGAGATAACATAAGCATCAGGTTTGTGTTCAGTACAATCTAAGCATTATATAACAGGAGACATGTGGCCCGCTTACTTTAACAAAATTTTTCAATCCATGCCAGAGTTTGGCCTGCACACAGGTGCGAAGGCCAGACCACTCCATCATGTATACGTTGGCCAAAGTGGCGATTGAGATACAAAACTATTACTCTGAACTGTATCGTTCTGATCCAATTCTTCTGTCTGAAATGGAAACTTTTCTCAAAAGCGCACACATCCACACCATTTTTAAATTCCTGGATTTGATGAATTTGATTACTCGGGATGAACTCTGGTCCGCCATTAGCAGTGCACTGTAAAGGAAACTTTCAGATCCAGACGGCATTCCTTATGAGTTCTATAAAAAGTATTTCAAAGATTTATCCTCCTTGCTGCTTGACTCTTTTAACCAATGCCTTTTGGAAACGCGCCTCCTTCCTGGAGGGCAAGAGGCCTTCACAATCACATTGTACAAAAAATGGATAAGCTGGACTTTGCCAACTGGCGCCCCATTTTGCTCACTAACACAGACACAAATTTTTTTACTGTAAACATGGCTAATATGTCTAGGAGTTTCTGCTCTGCTCTCATTTACCCTGGAAATTTGGTTTAATCCCCAAGGTCGATTTAGGAAAATATATACACCGTAGCCAATGTCTGTCAATCCAAGGCTTCTAAAGAACTTGTATTTTTAACCTGCAGAAGGCTTATGTTAAAGTCAATTGGGACTACCTCAGAGCCTCCTCCACAAGTTCTGCCTCTCCCTTAGCTTCATTAATTGGGTGATGTTGCTAACAGAGTCCGCCACAATGACTGTGCGTGGCCCTGGCTTCCTCACGGAAGTAGTCCGCCCTCAAAGAGGACTGCGCCAAGGGGACCCTCTTAGCCCGCTCTTGTATAACTTCAGCCTTGACCCACTTCTTTGAAATATGAATGCCCGCCTTACTGGGGTCCATGTGCTAGGCCAAGCACCGGTCAAGATGTTGGCGTTTGCTGATGATTGTGTGGTTGGAATGTCTAACAATCATAATACACGTGCGCTTGAAGATACCATCCATGTTTACTCCAGGTTAAGTAATGCAACACTCAACGCCTCCAAAATCGAAACTGTTCTCCTTGGTTGGTAATAAACCTGCTGGGCCCCAGCACCCTGTTTTCTCTGCCTCGTCAGCTGTCGCACGAGATAGCTTGCCTTGCCCACCTCACACCGCCCCGCTTGTGCTCCCCTTTGTGCCAAGCCCCACAGTTGGCCCGTCCACCATTTGGGGGTGTGGCTGGAGGCAGGAGGGTACGCCTCAACAAAGATGGAAAACCACATCCTAGACAATGTTACAAAACGCATAGAATCCCTAAGAGCCCGTCAGAACTCTCTTACAGGCAGGGTAGTGCTAGTTAACTCTATGCTCCTCTCTAAAGTTTGGTTTGGAGCCCACGCCATCGCTTTTTCCCCGTTTTTCTTTAAGTCACTATACGCCCTTCTGAAAGCATGGCTTTGGTTATGCCGTCCACTGGCAGTGTTCCTGGATGTAAAGTTTGGCCCTCGCCATTGTGATGTGGGTCTGCTCAACTTTGAGACCCATTATGACAAAATACTTGGCACCTGGATCGCTGCCGTCACTAGCCCTAAAATCTCAGCCCAACATTGATCCTGCGCGGCCTGCTCCAACTTATTTCGCGCCCTGGGCCTCACCAATTCTTCCCATCCCCACTCTATGTTAAAGTACCCTGCCTCACATCCTTCTGCAGCGGGCCCAAATGGGACGTCACCCCGCTTCAAAAAAGGATCCTCCTCTCCATGTGGTGCGCTGAGTGGAGAATTCGCATCTGTGGGCACACCACTCAGAGGGGGCGTCCCTCTCCTTGGTTCACCCAGGAAGTACAAGAACTTCCCATTCTGAACGGAGTGATACCCACGCGACCCCTACCATTGCCAGGGTGGACTACCTGGACATGATGGAAATCCCTACCCCCTTGATACCCATAAAACCATTTGGAAGTATGCCCACCACCCTCTTCTGCAGCTGCATATTCGTTCCCATGTGTGGCGCTGTGTGAGATGGTTATACCATACTTCTAAATGCTCTAACTCTTTGCACTCATCCTGTGTCATGTGTGGCCAGTATGGAACGCTGGTTTACCACCTGGAAAAGTGCCCTCCATCTAAAGTGATATGGCATGAGATGCAACGTCTGTTTCGTCAGGATCAGGAACATCCCTTTACCCTGTCTAAGGACATGTTTACTTTATCCATGGCTTTCCCTCTTCCACCCTCCCTTTGTGCCTTGGTATTCGCAATTGCTATGTGGACTATACACACGATTTTCTTAGATGCTATTTCAGGCTCCACCCCCACCCTCCAAGAAGCTGTTCGCCGGTTCCAGTCGCACTTAGTGGACCACTTTCAAGCGTGGATGTTTGGGTACCTCCCACCACGTCGCCACCAGTTGGCCTTATCCTGGTTCCCAGTTTTGTTCATAGTTTCAGTCCTTTCCTACATACGTGCTCAATAGTGGCGCCAGCCCCTGCACAGGTTAGCCCTCCCATTCCCTTGGCATTCCGGTGGCAACAGGAGATAGCTTTTGCTTCTCTGGGGTGCCCTCCTCTCACTGAAGTTTTGGTTTTTATTGTTTTATTGAAAGTGTCCATCCCCTGGTCAGCCTTCCCCAAATGAATTTTTTTAAGCTTGAACAAAAAAAAGAATAATAGAACATAATACCCAAATACGAAAAATCTTTTTTACTATTATGAATTGCTAAGGACTTTATAGAGGGAATTTGGCGACCAACTACTCAGTTGGCGCCTCAGCCATAAATGGCAGCTATTGCCATTGAACTTCCCTACAACTTCTCTACCAGCGATGATCTTCTCCATTGCTTTATGGATTCCTACATTGGAAATCCTTAAAACCTGAAACGGAAAGAGCCAGAAAATGTGTCCCTAACGTTTACCACTCAATCACAGCAAACCAACCACATTTGGTTAGCGACCTGCTTAAGTAATGGGACTCTTTACCCATTATGGCAGGTTGCAAACCAACTGATTGATTCAAAAGTTGCAGGTAGCATCACATGCCTCACAAATGCTGATTAAATTCCCAATCAGTTTGTGATGAACCAACCAATCCCAATCAGTACAACTGATAGATAATCAACAATTAATTATCAGATGCCTCAATTTTGTCAGCAACTCTGCCTGAAAGATCTTAATTATTCACCCAAATTAATCAATGGATTCAAACTGTAAGTCCAAGGGAACTTCCCCTGTGTGTTGATTGGACTCTTTTCCCATTTCCGAGTAAGAAGGTACCAAAGAGGGTGGCGGTACCCCTTGTTACCCAGGGCGACCTCACCCACATGGTAGACAAGCGCTGGGTAACAGCCCTTCCTCTTTGGATTTCTACCCTGGTGCCCACACACAACTTGGCAGAAGTAGTACACTTAATCAGGGAAATTTACACCGAGATTGCCAAAATAAAGTCAATCAGTCCAAATTGAGTGGAAACAAGCCTGATGATTGGATTCCACAAATTCAAAAAGGGACAAAGAATGATTAATTAGCCAGAATTGCTGATGTTTCAACTTGGCCAACACAGTGTGCAACAAATTAACCCCTCCAAAATTGTTAAATGATCCCCTACATGAGGGTAGTAGCATTGTACACCATCGATGAGGGTTCAAAACTCCCTTCTGGCAAATTGGGCGTTGCAGATGATACAACGCTTTTGACCAAATGAACGGCCCAGTGACTGGCACAGTGGGTTGGGCATCTTGAACCCGTTCTTAACCAATTGGGACCACCCCTATGTGGGGTGGCCCAGAATTTCCACTGCTCGTCGGCCAAATGACATTGCGCCAACTGTTGGAAATGCGGTTGAGCCTCAGTTCAGGTGTTCGAGGTTAAACTGACAGTGACTCAGCCTGTCACCAAATTCTTTGATGTCAGTTCCTAGTGAACATATCTGCCCCCATTCCCAAATAATTCGCCAGTTTGGACAAAATTGAGGGTCTCAATCCCAGATTGTCCCCGCATCAATTGACCACTATTTAATAAGTTGCATCGCACTGAGAATACTGTTGGTTGAATTTCTTCACTTTCTTTTACAATAAAAATCTGCCTCAAAGACTATCAATTTTGATTTTATTGATATCCTTCTGGCTGTACTCCCAATGGCTTTTTTTGGTGGCCCATTAGTCCTTAACTGGATGGGCTCTACCAGCATTTATGGTCACTATGACCCATACTGTTGTAAATTGGATTCAGCGATCTAGATACTTCTGGAAATTCAACCCTGTCATTGCAAACTTTTGCCAACAATATACTGGGATCTTGTAGCCTTGCATTTACCATCTCCAAGCAAGGATCCGCCCTCTTGTCTCCCCAGTTGAATTAACCCTATCTATTGGTGACCTTTTAGAAACCATACTGGTGGTACCACCCCCTGCAGCAAGACCTCCAGTGTCTGGGGCGGTGTCATGGAAACGGCAGAATAAGCTTAGACTGGCCTGCCAGTCGGGATGCATTAGCACTCAAAAAGAAAGTCAGAATGCCAGAGGCATTGCCGACCAAATGACTTGGTATGGAGCCAGGCAGTTGGAAACGATGAAGTGTTGGTGCAGCAACATGGTGAGTGTGATCCTGATGATGAACCACACTGAACCCACTCCTGACCCAGGGGTCTTGCTGTAGGGGGTGGAATCACTGAGATGGTCTTGATAAGATCTTCAGCATATGGTGCCTTCTCTACTGGGGTGGCAAGGAGACGGATTCTCTCTTGCAATTGGTGGACATACAGCCACAGGATTCTCATGTATTGTTGCCAGAAGTTAGTGATCATGGGGTTATAAAGAAAAAATATTGGACTTGCTGAACCCAATTGATGACAGAGGGGCCCATAGTGAGAAAGAGTAGTGGTAGAGCCCATCTGGTGTATGGACTGATGGGCCACCAGGGAAATGCCATCATGGAAGCAGTCGGAAGAAAAATAAAATTTTACTTTTTTTTGGTAAATTTTTATTTGAAGGAAAAGTAAGAAAATCGACCAACAAAATTCTCAGTGCTATGCAACTGAATAAATAGTGCTCAATTGGGATAGTGACAAGACAGGATCAGATCCCACAATTTTGACCTAACTGGCGAATTGTTTGGGAATGGGTGGGTTTATTCCTTGAGAACTGACATTGCAAAATTTGGCGGTGAGCTAAGTCTGTCAGTTTGACCTCAAACGTCCGAACTGGGGCTTGGCTGCATTTCATCAGTTGGCACGATGGCGTTTGGCCTGAAAGGTGATGGGAATCCCCCAAGGCCACCCCACATAGGGACAGGTCCATTTGGTTGGGAACGGGTTCAGGACGCCCAACCCACCTGCAGTCACTGAACCATCTGTTTGGTCAATGGCAGCCCATTGGCTGCAACACCTGAATTGCCAACTTAGGGCTTTGAACCCTTGTCAATGGCGCCTGATGTTAGTTCTATCAGCTTATTGATCAAACTGGAGCCGTCAGGCGATCTGGCTGATACCTCAGTCTTCATGCCTTTCCAGCCATTTGATATTTGGCCATCAGCCAGAATGCCACTCAAATTAGATCTGACTGATTTCGATTTGGCAATCTTGGCACAGATTTCACTAATTCCCTGCAACAGTTCTGCCAAGGTGAGTGTGGGTACCAGGGGTGGGATCTGAAGTGGGAGGGCTGTTACCCATCGCTCATCTACTACACTAGCAGATCGCCCTGAGTAACAAGGGGTACTACCATCCTCTTCAGTGTCTTTTTATTCAGGAATGGGAAGATGGCCCAATCAAGAGCCAAGGGATGTTCCCCGGGACTTACATTACCTTTTCCTTTTTCCAAAGGAAGGACCCCCCACCAGTAAACTGCACCAGAGCCACATTCATGTGTGCTTTAAGTAACTTGATAGCCATAATCGTCGTGATTTTCTGTGGATGGCGGGGAGCATCAGGGGTGGGATATATGGAAAGCTTTGACCAGATCCATGCAAATTTGCGTAATTGCACACCTTGACCCAACTATTTTTGTAAGCCGGATACCCTTTCCAGGCCCTAAAATATTGGACTGAACATCGCAACTTCTGAGATGCCAGGATGGCCTCTACCTTGGCTTCTTCCCCATCATTGATAATTATTGGTTCCAGGTCCAAGGGGATTTGCACCCTTGAAGGGCGATAGCTGAGAAACATGGAAAACAGGGTGCTGCTTCCAGTGCACAGGAAGCTTCAATCAGAATGCCCCATTGCCCAATACCTCCTCCACTAAATGGGACCCAAGCGCTTACTGGAGAACTTACGGGAAGGGTTTGAATTCACAAATGACAGGTATTAAGCATGACATAGGACCCCACCATAAAGTCATGACCCAGAAGGCGCTTATGATCTGTCAATCACTTGTAGTCATCGATGGCTTTGATGAGGTGTTCCCACACTAAAGCTTGAGTCAATCAGATATGGGCAGCATGATCTGCAGCAGCTTGAACCTTGGGCCGCAAGCACAGCCTGACTGAAAATGAAGGATTATAACCCAACATTGCTTCATAAGGGGAAAACCCCATGGATGCGTGGGTCCCATTATTGAAAGCAAATTGAGCGAGGGACAAGTCACCAGCCCAAGTATTCTGCGCTGCTGCAGCATAGCAATGCAGGTATTGCTAGAGAACTTGGTTAAACCACTAAGTCTGTCCGTCAGACTGGGGGTGATACGCCATGGATCAACAGGGGTTTATAGTCAGAATCGATAGGAGTTTACTCCAAAACTGCATGGCAAACTGTGTACCCTGGTCACTAATGATCTCCTGGGGAAGGCCAAACTTCAAAAACACATGGCGTACAAAAAGACGGGCAGTTTCATCCAACTTAATCGCGGAAGTACAAGGGATAAAAAGGGAAAATTTCGCGAAATGATCCACCACAACCATAATTGCTGTAAACCCATTAGAACAGGTGAGGTCAACAATAAAGTCTACGGACACCGAAGTCCATGGACCTTCTGCCTGCTGTAAGGGGTGCAGGAGGCCGTTTTTTCTGGAGCGATCTGACTTAGCCCTAGAGCAAGTAACACAATCAGTGATCTAAGCCAGAACCTCTTTGGTCAGTACCACCCAATTAAAGGTGCGCTTGATCAGATCGATGCATTTCTTATTACTGGGATGTCTGACTGTGGGAGGATTGTGACGTGCATGCAATACCTCCTATCAGAAGGAGGGGGAACCCAAACATGAGAATGGAAAGTAAAATGAGTCAATCTTATAAGGAGTATAGGGAGCGTTTGTGACTCAAGTGAATCAACTGCTCAACCAACTCCACGCCCTCAGGGCAGGCCATTTGACCGGCTAACACCTAAGTCAATAATGGGGCGTCAGGAGCCAATGCAATGGAGGAAACAATGGGGAGAACGATCAACAGAATCTGAGTGGCAGGAATCATGGTAACGAGATCCACTTCCTCAGGTTCTGAGGGACAGTGAGTGGGACTACAGTTTAGAAAATTAGCAAGTACGTTGAGCGCACCTTTAACAAATTCATATTTAGGATTAAAACTGCACAGGTCCTGATAGGTTTGGGCCTGCCGGTGCGCCAATTTTTGGGGTTTGCGGAAATACAAAAGGGCATGGTGATCCATGCAAACCGTTAACTCATAGCAGGCACCCTGCAACAGATACCGCCAATGAGTTAATGCCCATGCAACAGCAGCCAGTTCCTTGTCGTAAATGGCCCAAAAACTTTGAAGTTGTTTCTGCATAGTTGGAGTTGGCCATTCTCATATTGCATCTAACTTGTTAGGAGGGATAATGACACCTTCTTTAAGAACCAGGTTTCCAAGAAAATTAACCTCCTCCTTATAAAACTCGCACTTGGAAGCTTTGAGGAACAGCCCTGTCTTATGCAAGGCGACCACCACTGCTTCTAGGTCAATAGTGTGTTGCTTGGGAGTTGGGGAGTGAACCAGGATATCATCAATGTATGCAATTACACTAGAAAACCGGAGATCCCCAGTACATTGTCAATCATTTGTTGAAACATAGCGGGAGCATTTTTCAGCCCAAAGGGCATTATGCGAAATTGAGAAATGCCTCGCTTCATTCAAATTGTGGTTAACCATTCCTGCCCTTCTATTACCCGAATTTGGTTGAAAGCATTCACCAGATCTAGTTTTGAGAACACACGGGATTTGGCAATCGCCTTGCTGATTGTCTGCTCCAGGGGCAATGGGTAGTGATCAGTAACTGATATTTTGTTCAAATGACCATAATCCACACAGGGACAGAGAGAACCATCCAATTTTTTAGCAAAAACGATGGGGGAGGCGACAGGTGAAGTCTCCTTGAACATCTAACCTTTTCTCAACATATAATCCAACCAGGTATTAAGTGCAACTTCTTCCTCCCCCATATGGGGATACAACGGACAGTTGATGTTCACCAACTCCATGGTTGTTCAAAACCCACAATCATACCTAGAGTGTTTAGGCAGGCGCTCCACCTTTCCCATGTCAAAGATTCTCTGATATCACATTAAGCTTTTAGGAAATCAGTCAGAATGCCTGCAGAAGTAACCACGGTAGTGATAGAGCTGGTTCCTTGTATTTTCTTGAGGGTGTTGATCAAAGGGAATTCTCCCTACAAATCCTCATTGGTGAACGACAACATATTAGACTCTAAATAAATTTTGACATGTTGTTGGCGCCACCACCCCACACCTAAGATAACTAGAAACACCAAGTTCAGCATAGCTAAAAAACGATCACAGAAGTTAAACTGGTGGATTGAAAAGGGTACCAGTCGGCGAATGGCATATGAAGACTGATAAGCAGATGAGGCCACCATTACTGAGGAACCCACATCCATTTCCAGCTTTAGTTGTTATGCCAACTCAACACTCATGAAGTTCCCCACTGCTCCAGTATCCACCAGAGCTTTGTAGGAGACATGATGCGGACTGATACTGATCTTTATAGGCACAAGGAAATATGCAAAATTCTGTTTATTGGAAGATTTGACTGACTCATTGGCGACTGAAAAAAACAGGTATATAAGGGGTAGAGTTGATGTCCATTGCTGGAATGAAATTGGAAGTATGAGGGCGTGAGGGAAACGATTTCCTCCATCTGGGCTTGAACAGAATCATTAATAGTTGACTCTGCAAATGCCAACTCGGACTCAGGAGTTATGGCAGAGTTGTACCCAAGTCCATAACTAATTTTGAGGCGGGCGCGCGTCGTCTGCGTCTTTGTTGGGTAATCCTATAATAAAACTCCCCTTTTGATAATGGGAAACATGGCGGGGTAAAGCATTGATAGTAGTTGCGGTGGCACATATTTGATCTACTGATCCCTAGATGGTAGACTAGGCCACATGAAGAGTGGAACCTGAAGCCAAGCATAATCTAAAGACTGCCTGAAGCATATCTATAGATAGACCTGACGCGGGGCTAGTTCACGAAATGTAGAAATCAAAAAACCTAACTAGAGGCTTCAGTCATGGCATTGATCAGTCTGAATAAGTGGTCTGATTGGGACACAGGGGGTTTCAGGGCGGCCGATACTACAGCCATCAGTGGGGTGGAGTCTCCTGCTTGTGAGGAAGAATGTAAAAGACCACTCACCCAACGGTGGGCATCCCCATCCACAGCGTCTAACAACGTGAGCCCTTGTTGAGCATGTGATAATGCAGAAGCGTTGTTGAGTGCAATTGCTGTATGCATTTTCAAATCAGTGAGTGCGTCGAGAACCTGATTGGCGTTCTACTGGGAGAGGACACTTGATCTTCCCTCCAGGCCAGAGGAATTAGGAGGAGATGCAATCCGCACAACTTGGTTGCTTCTAGAAGGTTTCCCAAGATAGAGCGGATACTTCTCCCAAAGTCAGTAAGTTACCAAATGAACAACAAACAGCAAAGAACTGATTGCACATTCATTTGGTAGAGAGTAACCACTGCAGCGCCCAGTTCAAAAACCAGGGCAGAAGTGGATGGAAATAATGGTTGGTCAATTATGTCATGGAAACGGCAGAATAAGTTTAGACTGGCCTGCCAGTCGGGATGTGTAAGCACTTAAAAAGAAAGCCAGAATGCTAGAGGCATTGCCAGCCAAATAACTTGGTATGGAGCTGAGCAGTGGATAATGACGAAGTGTTGGTGCAGCAACATGGTGAGTATGATCCTGATGATGAACCACACTGAACCCACTCTTGACCCAGGGGGTCTTGCTGTAGGGGTGGAATCACTGAGATGGTCTTGATAAGATCCTTGGCATATGGTGCCTTCTCTACCGGGGTGGCAAGGAGACAGATTCTCTCTTACAATTGGTGGACATACAGCCACAAGATTCCCATGTATTGCTGCCAGAAGTTAGTGATCATGGGGTTATAAAGAAAAAATATTGGACTTGCTGAACCCAATTGATGACAGAGGGGCCCATAGTAACCAAGAGTACTGGTAGAGCCCATCAGGTGTATGGACCAATGGGCCACCAGGGAAATGCCATCAGGGAAGTGGTCAGAAGAAAAATAAAATTTTACTTTTTTTGGTAAATTTTTATTTGAAGGAAAATTAAGAAAATTGACCAACAATTCTATCAGTGCTATGCAACTGATTAAATAGTGGTTGATTGGGATAGTGAAAAGATGGGATTGTATCCTGCAAATTTGACCTAACTGGCGAATTGTTCAGGAATGGGCGGGCTTATTCCTTAAGAACTGAAATTGCAAAATTTGGCAGTGGGCCAAATCTCTGTCAGTTTGACCTCAAACATCTGAACTGGGGCTCAGCTGCGTTTCCAACAGTTGGCATGACAGTGTTTGGCCCAATGAGTGACGGGAATCCCCCAAGGCCACCTCACATAAGGATGTGTTCATTTGGTTGGGAACAGGTTTGGAACGCCCAGCCCACCCGCGCTTGGTTGCTGAACTGGTCATTCAGTCAATGGCAGCACATCGGCTGTAACACCCAAATTGCCAACAGAGGGCTTTGAACCCTCATCAATGGTGCCAGCTGTTAGCTCTATTGGCTTATTGATTAAATTGGAGCCATCGGGTGATCTGGCCAATACCTTAGTCTTCATGCCTATTCAGCCATTTGAGATTTGGCCATCGGCCAGAATGCCACCTAAATTAGATCTGACTGATTTCAATTCAGCAATCTTAGTGTATATTTTGCTAATTCCCCACAAATTTTCTGCTGAGGTGAGTGTGGGTACTGGGGGTGGAATCCAAAGTGGGAGGGCTGTTACCCATCACTCATCTATTATAGAGTGAGATCTCCCTGAGTAACAAGGGGTACTACCATCCTCTTTGGTGTCTTTTTATTTGGGAATTGGAATATGTTCTGATCAAGAGCCAAGGGACGTTCCCTTGGACTTACAGGCAATCTCCATTTGCTTAGTTATTAGGTTGCTAAGCACTACTACCCTGCACCAACAATTTATTGTTTCCCAATGTCCAGATCCATACAACATCACATGTGCGCCAAAGCCTCTGGAAGTCTGGCTTGCTTTTTGGGTGCTTACGTATCCCAACTGGCAGGCTGGGCTAAACTTTTTCTGCCGTTTTAATGACAAAAACCCAACGAATTACCCAAAAACCCCTGGACATTATTAACCTGAAATTGAGGTCAACTGATATCTATTTCATTTGCTAGTGGGACTTATTCTCTAGCGGCCCAACAGATAACCTAAGAAGCTGGAAAGATGGCTAAAAATCCCGACATTAATATTATAATTCACTGTTTCCAAGTATATTTGAAAGGATTATTTATATTGTTTAAAGGTATATCTTGATAGATCGAAGCAACTTATCTGCCACAGGTTGTCAATTAATACAAAATCAGATCGAATTTTCTTGTGTGTTTAAAATCATAATAAAGAACTTTGGGTTAGGGGACAATTATGACTGTGTTGACATTGCTCACCAATGCCCCAAACTGAGATAGCAAATAGCAAGGTGGTCCATGGAGTTCCTATTCTATCATATGCTGATTGTGGAGGTTTTCTATGTTTTATTGCCTTTCTCATTAATTCAATTTCCCCTTAATTGGTGCAGTATTGTCCCCAGGTCAGCCCACCTTTTTTATTTAACTGAGGTAAGCTGACCAGGAGATAGAAATTAAGGAACTTAAAACCTAAAATAAAATCCTCACCAAATAAAATGAATAAACTGCTTAAATTGAGCAGACGACACACTCAAAGAATGCAAACTCAACCAACCAGGGGTACAGTGGAAACTGCTTATCCCTCCATGGCAGAAGGTGAGGGGGTCAGGGGACTCATCCCTGATAACATCTTTATTCCAAAGTATGGCACAGGTTACAGCGGAGAGCAGGGTCATTGGGACATCAGCGGGATGTGGAGCTATATTTCTGAAAGTTTTGTGTTATTAAGACATCCATTATTAATAAGGGCTCTGATGTAATTTGTTAGTTAATTTAGCTTTCATGCGTGCGTTGGGTAGTTTTTTTTGCGTGTGGCAGTATTGGTGCGGGTAATCTTTGAATTGGAATTCCACGCTACCTCTGCCACATTCTGGATGGCGTCATTGGCTTCTTTGTGGGCTTTGATCAGCATGTCTTTTTGTACCACATTGGCTTTGGAGAGAATGTTGGGAGGAGGGATTCCTCCTGCAAACATCACCGCTGATTTGGCGGCTGCTTCATGGAAAGGGCAACAATTTGGTTTGGTCATTGCTTCAACTGCCAGCTGGTAGTAGCTGTGGAACGTTTTGGCGTTTTGCTGGGGGGGGCAAATAAGCGAGGGGGTAGTTCTTCACCCTTTTTAATATATACAAACTGCTCAATTTGTATATTTCAGCTCTCAATTTTATTCTCAGACTCATCATCTTTGGCCAATATTTCCCAAGGATTTTGGTTGACTTGAATTGAGGACTTGGAATATTCCTGCAGTTTGATTTGGTTAGTTGGAGGATGCGTGGGATTGAACTGGGGTCAAATCTTGTGTTTGATTGGATGGAGCATTCTTGGAACTGGGGTGAGGAGGAGGATGATTGTTGGTTGCAGATGCAGCTGCAGCAACAGGCTTTGAAGGAGGGGAGGTAGAATCGTGCCCCATACAAAAGGTGGTGCAGGATGGGCGGTGGAATGGATGCCAGCAGATGAGAAAAACGCCGTCAGAAGCAGCTAGGGATGGGCATTTGCATTTCAAATGGTCAAACTTGAAACAAATTGGATATATCTTTCATCCGCCCTTGACATGGGCCCAAACGGATGGTTGGGGCAGAGGAGATAATGGCGTGGGGAATTGACAGGGTAATTTTATTTGATTCAGAGCTGATTGTGGCATATGCCTGAGGCCCAGCTATGCATGTGGCCCCATTTGGGACCACAAATTGCAGGATGGGGTTGGAGCCTTAGGCTTCAAAACCTTCCATAAGCTCCTGGTGGAGCTCTTTAGGGGAAAAGTGGGTGGGAAAACCAGTGAATTGGCACACAAAGTGATATCCCTGGGAGCCAGGCCTGAGTTATGGGGAGAGGGGTACCCTGGAAACCCAGGGGCACAGTTGCCGCTGTGGCAGCATCAGCTTCACATTTGAAGTCAAGATCAAAATACCCCTTATAGGGGCAGTAGTCAATAAAACTGGTGGGACACATCACCGCCTTAGCCATTTTGATAATGGCTTGGTCAGGGTAAGTGAAAAGTTTCCCATAGTTGACCCAAAAGCGGAAATGCATGTTTCTCTGGGGGAGCACCAGTGGGCAGCGGGGTACCACTTGGGTTTGAGTGAAGTGCAAATCAAGATCCTTGGGAGGAATGAATTGTCTAGGGTTTGGTGTGACTGGGCGAGCCAGTCCAAGCGCATTTTCCTGTCAGATGGAAAACGGCAGGGGAAGTTTTGCCGCTTCCCCACACTGGGGCATCCAGCGGGGAGTTTAATGACATTGGAGTGAAACTATGGTGGGCGATTGATAGTTACTTTTAAATTAAATTTGTAAATTTCTCAGAAAGTTATGCTGAGCGGAATGAGAGTTCCAGGTCAGCCCACCTCAATAAAAAATAAAAAAACCTAGAAGTTTGTTATAGAATATGACATTTATAGCTGACCAGTATCTGAAAAGCTCATTCAGAAATAGACTGGCATGTGTAATATTTATACATATAAACTATTTATAGCATATCTCTCTGCTATAGTGTTGGGATTTTTCCCGCCTTTCCAGGCTCCTAGATGACCTGTGGATCGCTAGAGGATAAGTCTCAATGGCAAGTTAATTAGGTATTGGTTGACCCCAATTTCAGGGTAATAATGTATGGAAGATTTTAGGCAATTTTCCAGGTTTAGATCTGTTGAGGATTAATTTGGGAGAATGCTTAAGATTTTGTTGGGCAGTGTTGCCAATAAAATGGGGGCCTCTGATAGTTGCTTATTGATTAACTATCAGGGTACTGATTGGGATCAGTCAGGTCTTATCACTGAATGATTGGAAATTTAAGTAGCAGTTGCAAGGTGACTAATGCCACCTGCACCTAGTAAATTGATCATCTGGTTCAGATCCTGATATAATGGGTAAAAAGCCCCATTACCTAAGCAGGTCATTAGTAAAATATGGTTGTTTTGCTGTGATTGTGCGGGAAATTTTAGGGACACGTTTTCTGGCTCTTTCTGTTTTAGGTCTCTAGGATATCCAATGGAGGAATCCTAACCAGATGGAGAACACCATTGCTGGTTAGATGTCAGAGGGAAGTTCAATGGCAACAGCTGTCGTTTCATGGCTGAGGCGCCTACTTAGGTTTGGGCACCAAATTATTTATATAAAGTCCCTAACAATTCTCATTATATAAAAAGATTTAATTTAATAAAAGAAAACATTCTAATTGGGTCATAAGCTTTATTCATCTTTAGTAAGTTATTGTTGTTGTATACAAAAACTTTGGACTCTTTTGTTGTATAGAGTAAGTATTGAGGATCCTTAGAAGAGAATCTGACCTTAGACGAGAATCTCCACAGACACAGCATGACAAGAAGTAAGATGGAAACCTTAGAAGCTGAAGAGTGGATCAAGTTGGGCGGGTAAGGGAAGAAGTCCTATAGTTGATATCAACAGTATTTCATTAAGCAGTACCAGTCTAGCGTTGGACCATATTTGGTTTATCTAATCAACTACAGATAGTAGTTAGAATACTATTATCAATCAAAAATCAACTACTATAAAACAACGCGAAGTGCGGACATAACAAACCTTTGAAGTTACCTCCTAGGAACTATCAATCAGTTAATAACCCAAGATTTTTACAATTGGTGCTCATTACAGGGGTAGTAGAGTAGCCACCAGTTTACAATTTTAACATATTGGTGCTTACTACATGAGTTAGTTTAGTGGATACACCATTATAAGATGTCATATAAGGACGAGTTAAGAAAACTTTGGATGAAATTGGCAACTATCAATAAGAATGCCTTGAATTCAGCTGATCATCAAGAATTTGCTGCCTTGGAGGCAAGCGTCAACAAAATAAAGGAAGAATTATAAGATGTTTCAAATTTGCAATGAGTTACTAGGGGAAGTAACATCATTGAAGAAGAAAGAAGGAGATCTAGTTTAAGAAATTGTATCCTTGAAAACTGAAAACAAAGCTGATCGCATTCAATTGTGTTCACTCAGCTTAGACATGTAATTTCTAGTGAAGCAAGTCAAAGAGATGAAGATTCAAAGATGCGAATGTGAACCCTATGCGGCGACTAATGCCAATAATAGGACTACATAAACTTTAGTTGGAAAGTCAATAATTAACAGAAATACATTGACTGCATTTGCAGACATTTTGCAGATGACCCCCAAAATCACCCTTTAGTCAGTTGAGTAGTTCAACCAAGAGTGGTGGCTAGAGAAACTTCGAAGAATTTTAGAGCTATGCTGAAATTACCCACATTCCACTTTGATAACGCCCCTGTGTTCTTTAAATTGTTTGACATGACTATGTTTAGGTATGGCAATTACCAAAAAGCTTTGAACGTGATAAACTGTTTGGACACAGACTCTTGAAACTTGGCGTTACCCCATCTAGAGGGGGACAGCTGTTCTTACTTTGAGGCCAAAGCTGCCATAATGAAAGAATTTAGAATTCCTACACGTATGTTGAAGAACAAAAAGGAATTTATGGGAATCCAATACCAGAATGACGAGTCCTTAGCAAGTTTTGCCAATCAATTCTACCAATAATTGCAGATTTTGTACAGAGTGAAAGTACTGTACAATTTTGATGCATGGATTGCATTGCAAGCAGCCCTTTGGCCCTATCGCAATTTACATCAAATGATGTCTTCCATGTTTATAACTGACATTACCACTTGCGAATGGTAGCTCATATGAAGATACTAAGTGCCACATTTGAGGTCCTAATCGAAACAACAACCCAAGTCCATATTTGAAATTTGAATCTTACAAATGTGACTGAGAGTGGTAATGAGTCCAACCATCAAACTGCGCCAGGAAACAAGCCCAAGGAGTTCAAGAAGACAGATAAGAAGGGCAAACGATCTCATCAGTGCGGAGTACAGGGACACTTTGCTGCTCAATGTTATAGAAAGAAGTCAAAGGAGCAGATTAACATGGTCCAGGAAAACCAGGTCAAACCTGCACAGGAGTTGGGAAAAGGACCGCGGCTAAGATGAGGAACAGTCTAGAGCTGCAGTTAAACCATTCTATTCAATATCTTAAATGAAGAAATTGACATTAGTGAACTGCTTGTCTATGATAACATGCAGGACAAAATTTACCAAGTGGTCAATTTAGATGTCAATGAAATAGCCAGATCTGGTGCAAAGGGGATTGACTCCAAAATAATCAAAGAGGTCACTCGCCTATATCATGACAACTAGAAGACAAGATTTTATCCACAGAGAATCTGGAAAATCTGGCCAAGGTCAGATTAGATGAGTCAAACCAGTCTATCCTCCTTAGCACAATTAAGGAATCATTTCTTGATCTGTTGGTGCACATTATTAACAGCCTTGATTTGGTGAAAACGCCGCTATACACTCAGTAAACACGATTTTACAAGACTCCAAGTGTACATATATTGATATACTGGTTATTTGAGTATAGATGCAGGCAATAATTGACAGTGGAGCGCCTATCATTATCTTCTCGACCAAGCTGTTGAAGAATATGAGAAACACTCCTGATTTGGAGCATAGGAAAAAATATGGGACCGCCTGACTGAATACAACTATCACCTTTATAGCGTATAGCACTTTACCACTCCAATTTGGATCTTTAGTAGTATCCTCCCCAGCAATAGTTTTGGCCAACAAAAACTACAATATTATGATCTGGACCGAGTTTCTAAGAAAGTAAAGAGATAAATTTAAATTTAAAGTTAATACATTGCCCATATTGAGTCAGACGCTACCTCTAGTGTATAAGAGAGATGGATAAACTCCACTGACCAGGGAGAAACAATTTCATTTATCTGAACTACTATGATGGTATTATCCTGCTTTGCTACCAATTGGTTGGAGAAAATGAAGAGATATGTCAACAGAAATTATGGAAATTGGGAATTTCGCCAAAAATCAAGAGCTTGAGGAACATACCGCCGGGGTTGCAGACCATAATCAATATGAGATTGACGTTGGAGATACCTGAGCTGTTGTATGGAGAGGTTGGTAGCCCCTGGAATAAGTCCAGAGTAGAGCCATGGGTGCAACTGGAATAGTTATGCCTGGTCATGTAGAAATAGGAGTTCTCTTGGCAAATTTGAGTGGAAATTAAAGAAAATTGAGAAGAATCATATCATCATGTTTGCCATCTGAACCCAACAATGGAATTGAAGAAATTCCATGATTTTGGGACCCTTGATAGGATGGGATTGCCTCAGGGGTGGTTGAGAGTATTAATATAATTGTCAATAGAGAAAATTTTGCTGATCTGATGGGAAGACAGCAGATTGGAGGTGCTCAAGTTATTCAAAAAGTATTTGGAAGCCTTTGCCCAGGACAATCATAATTTGGGAAGTTCTAGGAATTTCATCCATAAAATTGACACTGGTGAAAATTTGCTAATAAGGATGAAACCAATTTGACAGTCAAAGACCGCTGAGGTGGTAGTGGAAAAAGATATTAGCAAAACAGTGAGAACGGGGCTTAGTTCAGTTGTCAAGTCCTTGGGCAAGCCCCATCCTGATCTTGAAGAAGAAGGACAGCTCTATCCAGGTGGTGATTGATTATTGAAGATGAATAGATAACAAAGAAGGATATGTATTCACTACCATGAATTGATGATTCATTAGGTCAATTTGGAGAAGCGAAGTATTTTTCTGTGATGATCTAATATCAAGATATTGGCACATCAATATGCCAAGGGAAGACCAGGAGAAATGTGTGATAATCACCACGCAGGGGCTATACCAACTAACTGGGATGCCCCAAGGTCCTTGCAATGCGCCTGCAACATTCCATAGGGCTATGGACGCCATATTGAAAAATTAATGTTGTCATGCGTCCTGGTGTACTTGGACGATATAAATGTGTTTAGTAGGACCTTATTGGCATTTACACCACTTACAAGAAGTTTTCAAGAGACTAACCGCAGCTAACCTGAAGATTAAGCTAAGGAAGTGTCACTTCTTCAAGAAAGAGTTAAAATATCTGTGATTTGTTATCACCTCTAGAGGACTGTATCCACAAGCCCAGAAGATTGAGGCCATAGAGCGGAAGGCCATCTCAAGAAGTGTCCAAGAAACCCAATTATTCCTTGAAATGGTCGGATACTACCAAAGATTTATATGGGTTTTCTTGAAAATTACTGAGCCCATCTTTAATTTTGAAGAATTGAAAGAAAGGATTGTTTGAAATGAAGAGTCCCAGAGTTCCTTTTGATGAGTTAAGCTGATATATGATATTCTCTGATGATAAAGTATCCAAATTTCAATTGAGGTTTTATAGTACTGACTGATGCTTTGTTAATGGTACTTGCCGCCATTCTTAGTTAAGTAGATGAGATCAAGGACGAACATCTGGTAGCTTATTTGAGCCTGACGCTATCAGCAGCTGAGAGGAATTATACTGTGACTGAGCGTGAATGCCTTGGGTGAATTTACGCCTGTAAGCAGTTTCAGGCATATATCTGCAAAACACACTTTAAAGTGGTGGCAGACCACTCTTCCCTGCGTCAGTTGCATAACCTAAGAGAACTGGAAGGACGTCTGGCTCAATGGGCATTGAAGCTTCAGTCTTGTAATTATGAGATAGTTCACCGATTTGGAGCTTCTATCCAGAATGTAGATGGCTTATCAAGGTTGCCAATGGTCCAAGTGGTATACCAACAAGCTGATGAGCTTTTCAGAAAATAGTTGATGGAGAAATTGGGAATAATCCTGAGAGATCTAAGATGTGCTTTGGAAAGCGATGGAAAACATTAAGACCAAGGATAGACAATTGTTTAAGATGATTGACGGAAAACAACTATTACTCCCAAGATGATCAGAACAAGCGTCAATTGTTCTGGCCGTACTTAAGGTTATTGGGCATGGAGGCCTGAGGAAGATGACTAACCATATTGCCAGTACTATTAATGGCAGTCTATCAACTACAATATAGCAATAATCTGTCTTGCTGCATGGATTGCCAGTTCCACAAACCACACAAATTACACAACTGGATATTTACTGGTCATCCCTGGATTATCCCAGCATACAGTGTTCATTGATGTGATGGGAACACTGACTATGAGCACAAGGGGAGTGAAATATATAATAGTTGTTATTGACCATCTGACCAGATGGGTTGAGATGAAAGCCCTGGCGAAAGTGGAGGCTAAAAGTACTGCACAGTTTCTCCTGGATCAAGTTGTATACTGCCATGGATGCAAGAAAGTCTTTTTAAGTGACAATGGAACAAGTTTCATGTACCACATGATCCTAAGGTTGAACAAAATAATGGGGATCAAAGTAGTCATGTCAGTACCCTTACTGGCTGGAGACAAACGTATTAATAGAACGATTAAATGGAACGCTGGACATGACGCTGAGCAAGCTGGTCACTGGGAGAACTTCTGCATGGTAAACATACCTCAGTTTGGTGACTTTTGCATATAACATTAACTACCATATGGTAAAGGGAAAAATGTTATTTGAGTTGATGTATAGAAAAAGGCTGCATTACCACCAATTCTATATTTATTGGTTAAACCAACATCAGGGATGAGTGTCAAGCATTACTTGCTCTGATTTTCAGATATCCTGATCAAGATCCAGTCATAAGCAATCAATACAACCTTGAAGAAAAGGATCAAACCCAAAATGATGGAAAATAAGAACTGACTAGCATTATCCAGATACATGTAGGTGTTAAAGTAGCCTATTGTGACACACATAGTTTCAGAAGAAGATGCAAGTTAGATGCTCTAAGGTCAAGTTATTTTGAGATTATTGTCAAGATGGTACAAATGCATATTTCTTCAATAACCTCATGGATAGAAGGATTGTTAATTTGGACCATGCTAAGTATCTAAAGCAGTGGATCCAAGAAAAATTAATAAAAGTGTTCCCAGAGGACCGCTGAACCCTTGAGATGGTTATGTCCTAACATTTTTTTGGTTAAGTCCTATAAAAGGACTGCAGAATCAAAATAAATGGTTAAGTATATAAAAACTTTTTTGCTTTTAATTAAAAAAGCCACACTTTACATAATTTTCTAACAGATTATTGTATTGTCATGGAAGATACATAAATGTGCTAAATTTCAAAGCTTTAGCTATCCTGGAAGGTAAACTTGAAAATTTTGAATCAATTGAATATCAAACTGCTCAGCCATAACAATATAACAAATAACATAAATATATAGCATTTTCGCTCCCTACGTATAAAATTTTTATTTTATTATAAAATTAAATTTTGACTCTAAGGTTAATATGGACCCCTTCCCATCCACCTATATCCAAATTTTCAAGACTCTACATGCTGTAGTTTTGGCTGTACATCGTACATACATACACAGTTGCTTTTATTATTATAAATAAAAATTGATTGTGCCAGACTTTGAACACCTGACTTTTTATAACCTTTTAGAGCCAAAAGCTGGGCCAATTATGCTAGAGGAGGGATTTTTAAAAAGCAATTGGACTTTTGATTCAAAGTTTTGATTTAGATTAATTTGCTAAATACTAAATGACCCCTGACCACCTAACAAAACCATTTAAAATGTCATCTTAACTGAATTTTAACTTCTCAGCCATAACTATATAATGACTACCATAAAAATAACTAGAATTTTCACTTGATACATTTTTATTTTTTATTTGAACATAAAATTGAATTTTTGATTAGATTATTGTATTGTCGTCTCAGACCATCGTCTGTGCAAATTTTCAGAAATTTTTATCGACAATAAGTGTCTGAAATAGAGCTTGTAAGATTTGATTACAGACAGACAGAATTTAGAGTAAGTTAAAGAAAAGTGTATAAAAAATAAGACCTCTGCACCATGAAAATAGTAGGCCAGAGTATACTTAGGAACCAGTTTTATGAAAATAATAGGATGGACTGCAGAACAGTATGAAGGTCATGTCCCCATATAAAAAATAAAAGCTTGATAAAATATTAAATTAATCATATTTTTATATTTTGTATTGTCTATTTTCAAGTTTGGGATGATTCTGCCTATGTTGCCTCTTGGAGTGGGAGGATATATAACAGTAGGGGTGGATAAACCATCAAAATTTATTTGAGATTGGATGCTATCAAAGGCTAGACCTACTCAAAGCCAAGTTTTTTGAGCAGAGGCTGATCGCTGAGAATGCAATTAGGAAAAAGGAAATTTAGATGTCAATACTTGCCAACTATGCTACCCCATATCAAGGAGTGAAGCAGCAGAAGAAGAAGAAGCAGTTGTTGAATAACCATGAGTGATCCTGATATGGCACTGGAGCCAGAAGATTGGTCTTGAGCACTTGCCAACAGGCTTCATCAAGGATATTGGACATATAAGCTGACATTGTGCAAGGATACTAGGTGAGGAGTTGCCAAATTATGCCCCCAATTATAGTAATAAGGGGGAGGTACTGATGGGAAGCACCAGAAATGAGATAGTTGTGCAAGGAGTGGACAGCATCCTGAAGATGATGACTATGAGCTTCTTAGATCTGTTAGCAAAATGAGCGATGGGATATAGGTGAGGCTGGAAGCTTTGTGATTCAACTTTAAAGAACTTGGCCTGTGAAATGGGGGGGGCATAGGCTGCAACGTCTCAATCTTAGATGTTTATGAGATTGGAGGGGTTCAAGCTATGGAAAGAGCCTTGGTCACTTGAGTCCTCAATTCTGCATAGAGGAGCTCAAAATGTTTGCAATTTCCAATGACCAGTTTGGTTGAAAGAACAACTGGATTATAAAATTGGCTGAGTCAAAAAGAAACTCCAGAAGCAATTTGGATAAGGCAAGAAATGACTGATTAATATTGGATGACATTACTTTTGGAGTTTGATGATGACAGTAGGAGTATCTGCAAAAGGAGCTGAATCCAGGATAGTATCAAATCTAATTTGTGAATTGATGACAGAGGGAAAATTGACCATGAGTTGTTTGAGATGGTCACTACTCTAATTTCCTCTGGGTTGGATAATGTTTCAAGTAGTTCCACAGAAGGACTGCCTACATGTGATTGACTAGGAGTATGAGTCCTAGGGGGACCATTGAAAATATTTCTTTGCACAGATTGACTCTTCAAGAAAAAAAAAGCTGATTATCTTATCAGACAGACTGTCAAAATATTCCTGTTACCAAAACTCCAAAGTTGACATATGAGATGAATGAGAGAGGGTATTTAAGACTTTTATAATAATTAACATTATTCACTTCAGTCTTAATTAAGCACTAATTTTGAAGAAATTAATCTCAAAATTAATGAGATAAGCATTTCAAGAGAAAAATAAGTATGATATGAGCTAAAAAGCCATTAAGAAAAAATAACAATAGCAAATATAATTGAGCATTCTTAATTGTGCCGTGAGATAGACATCGATGGTAAGAACCTCCTGTTAAGGATAAGGAGGGAGATCAGAAAATCAAGGAAGTCAGACCAAGATCCTGAATATGAAAACAGGCGTGAGCCCTGACCAGGGGGAAAACCAGCTTTCTGAAACTAGCATCATCACAAGTAAATCAATCAGGCCAACATGACAGTGGGTTGTGAGGGGTGCACTCTGAAGGGCAGTAGTGAGGAGGAAAAGGAAGAGAACTGAATACTGAATGTTGTCCTGAGCAGCGTAGACTGCAGATCAGCTGTGTTCCACTATAAAACAAGAAATATTTGATCTGATCCTAGGCGCATTCTCCTGTCCCATTCCTATTCTCGCTGGAAATCAAGGCAAGAAGGGGAATGTTTTAGGATTTTTGGCCGCCTTTCCAGCCTCTTAGATTACTTGTGGATCGCTAGGGGATAATTCCTGATGGCGAGTGAATTGAACATCTGTTGACCCCAATTTTGGGTTAATAATGTTTAGGTGATTTTTAGTAATTCTCCAGGTTCAAATCTTTGAGGATCAATCTAGGTGAATGCTTAAGATCTCATCAGGAAGAATTGCTGACAAAATGGGGCATCTGATAGTTGATCATTGATTAACTATCAGGTGTAATAATTGTGATTAGTTAGGTTTCATCACCAACCAATTAAAAATTTTTAAGCAGTTGCAAGATGATGCGTGACGGCTCCCCTGTTTGGGTTGGTCACCACTATTGATAAAAAATAGCAGTTGCAAGACAAGTGATGCCACCTGCAACTAGCAAATCAATCAGTTGGTTCACAACCTGTTATAGTGGGTAAAGAGCACCATTACCTAAAAAGGTTGTTAGCCAAATATGGTTGGTTGGTTGTGATTGAGTGGGAAATGGTAGGGAGACATTTTTTGGCTCTTTCTATTTTAGGTCTCAAGGATGTCCAACAGAGGAATCCTAAGCATATGGAGAAGACCATCACTGGTGAGACGTTGGAAGGAAGTTCTAATGGCAACAGCTGCTGTTTCATGGCTGAGGCGCCAACTGAGGGTTGGGCGCCAAATTCTCTTTCTAAATTACCTAACAATTCACATTATATAGGGGTCAGTAGGTAGTTAGAATTCATTATTGTTTTAAGTTCTATTCATCTTCAGTTATTATTGTTGTTGTATACAATAAATGAAAACTTTGCTTTTCTTTCCTGTAACAATCACTTTAGTTACTACGATTCAATTTGAACAGCAATTTTTGATAATCACACAGAAGATGGGTGATTTTAATAAATCTAATACAACCTGGGCGAGTGTCGCATCAAGAGGTGCGCAAAAATGGTGCACCCAAGGGGAAGAAACGCCCTGGAGGGGGACCAGGAATCCAAGCCGCCAAGAAACCACAAACTCAGACACCATCCCGGTTTATGGTATTTACTATAAAACAAGATCAATACATGTATATCCAGTGTAACCAACCCATTTCAAAGGTGAAACACGGGGTCTGACTCTTCGTTGAGGGTGAGTCCCTGACCCTGTGGGAGAAAACATGCGAGGCACAGCCCTCCCTTTTCCCCCACGCGGTATATGTCGCCACCAACAACATGGGCCACAGCGGGATCAATATTAGTTTCAAAACAGCTGAAGAAGCGGAAGCCGCAGCAAAAGTCTGCATCAAAATTACCCTTCCCAAGGGCAAAAAAATAGTGCACACCGCGTGCACCAGATGGAACAAAGCGAAAACTTTGTTCATCTCCTTTGACTTGCTCCCTACCAACCTTCCTTGTAAGGTAATTGAAGAGGAGCTCCGCAAAGGGCTCATAGCCTACGGAGAAATTATGCAACTTAAATTACAACGATTTTACCTAATGCCAACCCTGTGCACAGGCAAAGCTATTGCCGTGATCAACCCATTCCCCAAAGTGAAAGATGACTTATCAAGGATTCCCTCACACAGCAGAGTTTCACTTTGCATTTGGGGGACAGTCATCCACATTCTGAGTTATACTGGAATGTGCACCACCTATATGCAACCACTGCAGTTCATTGGGACACAAGGAACATGCATGCCCCATGAAGGAGGGCTTAATGGAAGCAGACTACTGTGAGGAATCCATGGACAAAAGTAATGAAAGCTTCGCCAGAATGACTGATGCCACCACCCATTCCGCTGGGGTGAAGATGGACTTTACTCCATCGTGGACCCAGTTACACATAAACAATGCAAAGTGTCACAAAAAGCCTGCAAGCGAGCAGCGGCTGAGGTGGTAGCGCATGCAGAATCATCCATTGACCCTGGAAAAATTCAAGAGGATATTTCGGATATACACCAAGCCAACCAATCAGAACAATATGCCCAGGTTGATAAATTTTTCACAGCAACTTGACTGAGTCACCAAGAGACATCAATAATGCAAACTTTGAGGAACAATCCAGCCACAATATGGGGTGAAAATGCGGTGCACAAATCTTTAATTCAAACCCCAAAATTACAGAACCTAATCAACACCCCACATTGAACCATCATGAGATACATGTAGGAAAAGATAACGCAAATTCCAAAAACTGCAACTCCCGCAAAAAATTGAGTCAGATCAAGGGAACTGACATTGTCACTGAGAGAGTTGGAGTACAGACGTGGAGCATGGCCAAAATGAGCTGCGGTGGGTTAGGGCCAGAGGGACCTCTCAACTGCTCCTGAGGCGCCGCGGGCACCTCAGTGTCAATAGGGATGCTAAACATTGCGGGAGCCAGGGCTCAAACGTCCCAAGCCAAAAAGCTGGACTTCCTGCGAAAACCCCTTGTAGACATCTTGGCCATCCAAGAAACCCACTGTCTCAAGGGGAAGAAGGATCCTGGTCAGCCAGGGTCTCACCATCACAATTGGTATGGATTTCTCACTGTGGGGTGATTGTCCAAAACAACAAAAAATTTAAAATTTACAAAATCATCGTCCTACTTTCACGGCTGCATCCTGGTAGCAACAGTCACATGCCAAGAGGAAACAATCTCGATAGCATGCATCTATGCACCGTGCACCTCAGCCAGAAGAAAACAATTTCTTGAAGCCGTTCCAACACTTACCCTCCCACCAGATACCATCCTGTTGGGTGACTTTAACTGTAGGGATAACCCTGACATGGACCAATGGCTGAACCCTAGGGGATACCCACTGGGACACATCAAATTCCACACAATGAAGGCATTCCTTGGCCTACAGGATGCCCTCCCCCCAGATCACCACTCCTTCCTCACATGACATGGCCCAGCATATGCAAGGGAATGCTCATATCAATGAACTGCATCAATCACATCCTCATTCTGCAAACCCAACGATCAAGAATTTCCAAATATACAACAAAAAAAAGTCAATTTCTCTGACCACCAACTTGTCTTGGTGCAGTTAGTGCCAACCTGAACCCATGCACAGGTGTCGCCCTGAAGAAAGCTACACCCAGAAAACATAAAGTTACCCAAAATATCCAACTGGGTTGAACACGAGGCCACAAACCAAGAATTCACAGCCCCATTCACATCAGACCCATTGTACACATGGGCAAATTTCAAAAAGGAACTAATCAACAAAACCTGACATCTTGCATCACGTAAGTACACCGCCAATACAGCCAATCAGGCGTACCTTGGAGGAACTAAACCACCTTGAGCTTAACACCCTGAGATCCAGTTATAGCCCCAACTGGGGATGCAAATGGGCAGAAATATCTGCCTGACTAAACACCCTCATCTTTGAGTACCAACACAGAATCAAAGTATCAAACAAAGGTAAGTTCATAAAGGAAGGCGAAAAATGTTTGACATATTTCTTCCTCCAATTCCACTCCCGCGGCAACCAGCCCACATGCACACAGGTCTGCAAGACTGACAGCACTGTGGCAACTGACCCTAAGGAGGTCAAGGAGGAAGTACACTGCTATTACACCAAATTATACTGTGATACGCCAACAGACCCACAAAAAATCACAAAATTTATACAAAACGCCAGAATACAAAGCACACCGCCAAACTAAAATATTCTAAATCTAATTACATGGGAGGAGATTTGGGATACAATTTACAATGCACCACATAGGAAATGCCCAGGGCCTGATGGGATACCCTACGAAATTTACAAAAAAATATTTTCAGCAAATTGCCCCCCTCCTATTGGTGTCTATGAACCAGTGCTTGCTGGATACACACCTCCTACCTGTTGGCCATGAATCATATGTCATAACCTTGTATAAAAAGGGTGACAAATTGGACCTGGCCAACTGGCGCCCAATTGCACTCTCCAACACTGACACAAAAATTCTAACAAAAATTTTAGCAACCAGATTAGGCGCAATTGCCTCTGTTGTCCTGTCACCCAACCAGTTTGGGTTTATACCAGGGCGCTCAATTTGGAACAACATACACCCTGTTGCAAACATATGTCAGTCCAAAGAAACTGGAGCCCTGGTCTTCTTAGACCAGGAAAAGGCATACTACCGCGTTAGTTGGCCATACCTAAAGGAATGCCTACACGCTTTCAAACTCCCACCCAGAATCATAAACTGGGCGATGATCCTTACAAAATCTGCAACCATGGCTGTATGCGGCCCTGGCTTCCTAACTAACAATATCACACCACACAGAGGGCTCAAACAAGGGGACCCCCTCAGCCCACTGCTGTATAATTTCAGTTTTGATCTACTCTTCCGCGTAACTGACTCACGCCTCATGGGCATAACTGCACAAGGCCAGTCAACAGTCAAGGTACTGGCCTTCGCAGATGACTGCGTGGCAGGTATAGCTAACAACAATGATTCCCAACAGCTGGAACACACCCTAAAGGAATACTCCATGGTGAGCAACGCATCGCTCAACAAAAGGAAAACAGAAATCATTCTCTTAGGAAAGTACACTAACAACTGGGCTACAACATCAGAACCTCATTTGCCCATATGAAGGAAAAACCCACTCATCTTACCTTTTGCATCACCTCCCACCACCACTCCTGTCCGCCACCTTGGAATATGGCTGGAAACAGGTGGATATGCCAATGAGACAATGGAAAGCAACCTACTACAGCGGTTATCCAACCGCGTAGCCTCCCTCAATGGAAGATCCCCAGGACTAACAGGGCGAGTAACAGTTGCTAACTCTCTCATCCTCCCAATACTATGGTACCCTGCCCACACGATCGCCTTCTCACCCACCTTTATAACTTCAATCCGCGCGCTCATCCAGGGCTGGCTGTGGCCCAGATCCCATCCTCCCATATGGATGGAAACACTCTTTGGCCCATGCTCAAGCGGAGGCATGGGACTAATAGATTTTGAGAGCCATGCCAACCGCATCCTGGGTACCTGGATAAAGGAAGTCCTTGCCTCAGACCTCCCGCAACAACACTGGTCCAGGGCAGCGAGGACTAACTTTGCACAGGCGCTCAAATTAACCAACCCACATATTCCACCTAGACTAATATCATACCTTGCTAAACACCCTACCACAATGGGCCCGCATGGAACCCCCCTCACTTCAAAGCATCCTCTGAACCATCTGCCGCATGGGATGGACCGTAGAGAACACTAGCACTGTGCAGGGAAGGGGACAACCCAGCCCCCACTTTAAATTAAGAAATCCAGAAAACCACCCCCATAGAGACATGCTTGCTATGACCACAACTATTGCTAGAATTAGATACCTAGATGCGTTGGACATCCCCTACAACTTAACCACACAGAAGACAGTGTGGAGAATGACGCACCACCCACTCCTACAGCTGAGGGTAAGAGCCAACGCCTGGCGCTGTCTGAGAAGGACCTATAGGATGGCGGACCGCTCCAATTTCCTCCACGCAACCTGCGTAGTATGTGGAGGGGAGGGTTCCCTACATCACCGCCTAGAAACATGCCCCCCAACCAAAGCCATATGGCAGGAAGTCGCGCGCCTGCTTAAGATCCAAAACGAGCAGGAATTTTCTATATCAAAGAGCCTCCTTGCGCTCCAGATCGAGTCACTAATCCCATCTACCCTCCACTCCCTAATGATACCCATTGTAATGTGGACAATCCACACCATTGCCTTAGATGCATTCAGGGGCACGGTCCCAACTATCCATGGGGCTATCAACAGGTTCCACGTCCACTTACTGGAGCACTTCCAAGCCTGGCTCTATGGATATATGAGAGCCAAGGCAACAGGCGCTCATAGAATCTTAGTTCCCACTTTGGTTCCTCCGCACAGACCCCTTCCTTCACACCTGCTCCATAGTGGGGGAAACCCCCTCAGAGTAGCGCACCAAAATCCCCTCATACCTGGCAGTCCCGCTGGCAACAGGGGTAACCTGAGTACCACGGGGTGCCCAATTTTATATATCTTTGTTTTCCACACATACTCGGTAATGCCCATCCCCTGGTTGGCTTGCCTCAGTTAAATAAAACAAATGAGAATCTTTTGTCATATAAAGAGGTATAATCAAAAATTCTTAGAAGAGAAGCTGAACTTAAATGGGAATTTCTGCAGACTTCATGTGATGAGAAGAAAGGTTGTAAACATTTGAATTTGAAGGAGTATCACTTTGGGCGGATAAGGGAAGAAGTCCCTATAGGTGACATCAACAGTATTTCGTGGAGAAGTACAGATCTAGCGTTGGATCATTTTAAATTTATCTATTCAAATATAGATAATAGTCATCATAATATTATCAATAAAATATCAAATACTATCAAACACCGGTAATTGTGCACATACTGAACCTGTGCAGTTACCTCCTGGGAGCTATCAATTGGTAAAGAACCCAGAATTTTAACATATAGATACTATCTATAATTAATTAATTATATTGTTGACATCTAATATGACTGGATAATAAGCCTCAAATAGCTATGGCAGGTTGGCTAAAATTTGCTAACAACAATTTACTAGCGTACAAATATTTGAGCATCTTGGGATATGGCGATATTGAGCCAATAAGGATAGTTATTAGATTGCCTTCAACTAAGGTGATAAGGCGATTTTAATTTAAGACAAATATTTAGTAGATTGCCTCAAACTAAGGCGATAGTGAATTTACAAATAATAGACCCTGTAAGGACCTCACAGTTACAAGGTTGACTCAATGAGGATATGGTGGTAAAGAATTTTTAGGAAAAAAGATTGTTGTCAGAAAATCGACTATGGGCTCTGCTAGTTGGCAGGCCAACCAGTATGAAGACTGGTCAGCCCTTGCCATTAGACCTTAGGCGTCAGGTCCAGCAGCGCCGGCTAACCCCTTGGCATGTCACCCATGCCATTTTGGGGATCCCCTAGCCTAATCCCTAACTAACGAGATAAATATAAACTTATAACAAAAGGTAGATTAGGCAAAGGGAGATATTTATTTAAAAGGGAAGCGCCAGGTATTTATACTATTTACAAAATAGGCTACTGCTCCCATTGTTGATCTATCGGCTCTTCCACTGGTTCTTCCAGCCAACCACTCTTCTTCTTTTTCTATATTATTCTCTTCCCTGGCATTGACCCTCTCGCTCCATTCTTCCCAATCCCCAAATTAGTTTTGGCTCATCCTTGGACTTAAGTCTCTGGTGAGCCATAAAGATAATTATTCTAATAAACGTCAAATTTTGGTTTGACCTTTGAGTTGATATAAATGCACCAGAAACAACTTTGGTTGCTTGCTTTGACTTGGAATATCTTGGCATCTCGCTGATATATCTTTTTGACTTATCTTAGTCAACTGATTAGTAATCGCCTTATTCTGGCAATAATGATTATACTAAATTGAGGCACAGGAAACAACCTAGGCCATCTCAAACTCATAATTGTTAGATCCACCAACATTGGATTATCAGGCAGCGAATTCATAGATAAATGATTGAAGTGAATACATCGGCTTTCTGCCAGAAATCTCACAACAGACCACAAATGGCAGTTGACGTCAGTCACTGATTCTTCTGACTGATATCAATTGGATCATCCTTGGCTGTTAGTCGCTGGTGATCATTATACTAATTTGGGGCCACCAATTGGCTCCACTCTAACCTAATACCAAACTCAATGGAATACTAATTTTGGCTCAACCCAAATTGGGGAGCAACTAACCAGCAAACACAGAAATCATACGAAATTCAGTCAATAAGCAATTCTGCCAGGATTGGCTATTTCATCCCAAATAATTCTAAATCATTGGGGGATTCCATCTGGTTAAAATTATGACAATTGGTATTGATCAAAGCTGATGATTTATAAGCAAGATGAGAAGATTAAAGGAGAGAGGTTGTTAATAATTAGTAGAAAGCAGAGCAGAAATGATTTTCTATTAATCTTAATATTAATAAAGTGGTTTAGACAAAAAATTGCTTCTTATTTTATTATATTATTTTTTTAGTACTAAATGGTTATTTTATTATATCATTTACATTTGCTTTGAACACCAATGGTCCCCATATTGTCCATCCATTGCTCAATGTGAACAACCCTGTGTGACCCTTCCAGCATATCTTGATGATATCACCCAAAATTATAACATATATATAATATGAGGAACAATAGGTATAAAAGATATTATCTAATACTTTTTTATTAAAAGTGTAACTAAAGCATTTCTAGATAACCAAGAAGAATACAGTGTTTTAGAAATAGTTTAAAATTTATAATCTATAATTTGAGGTAAGCTGACCTGGGGATAGACATACCAAAAACTCATAGAGCAAAACAAAAACCTAGACAATTTGAAAAACTCTGAAGAGCATAATAAAACAAAACTGAATAGAAACAATAACAAGTTGGGAAAGCAGCTAACTGCTAAAAAATCATGGAGGAGGGGGGCCAGGGGGTGTCTGGTACCTAAACCTATGCATTTCTTGACTCTGACTACTGCAAAAAGCAAAGGCGTGGGGCATCCACATAGTGAGGTGTGAGATGGTCAAAAACGGGGTCAGTTATGGCAAGTTGGGCTGTGCAGAGGGCCTCAAATTAATTAGCGAGGTGGTGTTCAGCAGTCACGTGGTGTTCAGGTAGATAGGTCAGCTTTTTGCTTGTTAAGGGGTAATCTGATCATTTTGAGAATCAAATAGGCGCAGGTATAACAGACTTTACAGTGTCATCGTTACATGGCATAATTGAGGGTACAGATTGTAGAGACAATGCTAGGTGTGAGGAGGCCAAAAATGGTATGTTGCAAGGCATCCCTGACCTAAAACATACCCTAGACCAACGCAGAGTAAAGGCAAGATATGCAAAAGTTGGTCCTGGGGATGTGCATGATGCTTGGCCCTGCATTGCATCAAGGGTTATAAAATGCACCAGTTAAATTACTAATCATGATGGTTCATTACAGTTTCTTTAGGAACAGGGTTTCAAAACCCATTCCATCTACAATATTGCCAAACCTGGAAAAATTCAGCTGTAAGTGATAACACAAGTTTGGACTATTGCAAGCTACAGTACCTTGATAGATGGTAGTGAGCACTTATTGGTTTGTTTAGGCTTAGCACTTCTCCCACAAATTGATGACTCTCCCCAATTTACTTAATTATGATTTATTAAGACCAACTTTACTTGTTAGTTGGCTTTTTTAATAAAAATATCCCATTAGCTTTATAATTTTTTGTATGGTTCCTTGGTAAAACCTGTGCGCAAATATCTTTGAGGAGGTCTCTAATAGTATAGGCATTTTATTTTAACAAATTAACTACAGAATAAGGTGTACAACTGGGCTGTCCTGGTCTCCTCCAGATTGAGCACCTATGAATCCTAAAACCAATCTGCATTTTGTTATAAACTCCACCTTGGGGTCCAACCAAGTTGTAACTATTAGTTATTTTATTGTCTACTCTGTGTTGTACGCCCTGTCTCTAGGTCTCCTGTGCTCTGGACCTTACAAGGTGCCTTATTCCCAACTTTACTAGTGACTTGTTCCCTTGTGGAGTAGCTGTGTATCATGCACCACCTCTCTGGGAATGCGAGAGTTATGGACACTCTCTGACATATAACTATATTACCTCTTTATATAACCCTGCGATTTCAGTCTTGGCAATGCAGGGTAATTCTGGAGGAAAGCTGACCTTGGGATAAACCTTGTGCCAGCATTTTGACAGCTTGGATATTAATATCCTAGAGTTTATTATTTTAGGGGAAGATTTTATTACAACAGCCAGATGATGGTCACTATGAAATGGTACAGCATTTGTTTTAGGTATATACCAACTAGGTTAGATTGAGTATCAAAGTCAGAGCTCAAAAATTGACTTAAGTCAATTTCATTGAAGGAGGACAGTTTTTATTTTACCCAATTCATCAACCTTATCCAATAGTTCCCAAGAATTTTGGTTAATTGGTATAGTGCTAATGATGGTAAATTGGGTATGGGGGTAAATGGGATTTTTCTTGTGTGGATACAGTAGTCCATGACTAACCCTGATTGGCTGGTGCAACTTTGGGTGGGAGAGTGAGGTTGGAGTTATGGTTAGGACAGGAGCTTTGCACTGGCTCATCAATTTAGTGAGCTGGGGTGGAGTGGGAAGAAAGATACCCTATTCAGAAGCAGCCAACATGGCCATAGATGAGGGGGTGTAAAAATTTACTTAAGTGGTTGATTATCAGTTGTCATTCTAGTAACCTTTTTACTGCAAAGGTTTGATTCCTCGTGCACTTTGCGTTGTATAGAATGTAATATCCAATAATAGTATGGAGACTATTATCTGTAGTTGAGTTTGAACTATTATTAGGCCCAACGCTTCAGCCAATACTTCCTATTAAAATACTCTATATTGTCATACTCATAGGGATCCATTCCCTATATTCCTGTCCACCCGGTCTTTGTACAGATACCCTGATGACAGTCTCTTTCAGCCCAACACACAATTGGCAGTTATCACTGATTGTGGTTCCCTTTGTCTTTAGATCCCCACTCAGATCTCTACTCTTCTCTCTGAAAGTCTTCCAATTATTGCCTTCTGAAATAATATCCTTGAGATGGAATGTCACAATTGATACTGATAGTCCAACTATACACCAAATCAACAATATTACTAATAATACTAGTATTTTGTTTTACTAAATGCTGTCTTACTAAAAATACTGTTTTAATAAAATGCTGTGCCTATTATAGTAAATCCTAGGGAATTATATAGTAGGGGATTCGGCTGTCTAACCCTTGGTTGACACCTCTTTGATGAAACAGCAGCTGTTATCATTAAATCACCCTTCTTCATCTCAGCAGCAATGGTCTTCCCCATCCTGGCTAGGATTCTGTCGTTGGAAATCCTCAAGACCTCAAATGGAAAAAGTCGGAAAACATGTCTCCAACGTTTTCCTCTCGATCCAAGTGAACCAACCATAATTGTCTAGTGACCTGCTTAGGTAATGGGACTTATTACTCATTATGACAGGTCACTTCACCAACCAATTTACTTGCTAGTTGCAGGCGGCATCACTCGCCTCACAACTCACTATTCATTCCCAATCAGTCAGTGATGAAACCCAACTGATCCCAATTGGTACACCTGATAGTTAATCACTATCAGATGCCCCTATTTCTTTGGACACTCCACCCAATGAGATATTAAATATTCATCCAGATCGATCCCTGACAGATACAACCAGGTGAATATCCCAAAATCCCCCAAATGTAGTTCCTCCAAAACTTGGGCCAACCGATTTCTGATTCAATTCGCCTTAAAATTTTTACTCTAGCAACACCAGGTAATCTAGCAGGCTGTAATATTGGCAAAAATCCCAGCACATCCCACCTCTTGCCTAGATTTCCAGCGAGAAAAGGACTGGGGCATGAGAACACCACTTTGTACACTTAGTCGAATACTTCATTGTTTCGAGTTGAGTACACTTGTCAATACTCAACGCTGCTCGGGACAACCTTTGGCATATGGCGTTCTTCCTCTTCCTCCTCGCTACCACCTTCTCAAAGCGCGGTCCCCATGACCTTCTGTCATGCTGGGCTGATCAATTTGCTCGTGACAATATTAGTCCCAGGATCTGGTTTTCCCCCAATCAGGGTATATTACCTTCTGTCATATTCAGGATTCTTGGTCAAGCGTCCTTGATTTCCTGATTTTCTCCTCATCTTAGACAGGAGACTCTTGCCGTCAATGTTCATTTTGCGGCTTGATTAAGAATACTTATTTCTATTCGCCCTCGTTATTTAGCACATAACCTCTTAGCTGTAAGTCATTCTTGATTCTTCCCTTAGAAAGCTTATCTCATTAATTTTGAGATTAATTTTCCCAAAATTGGAGCCTAATGGATTATAGAGGGCATAATGTCAACTTCTATTTAAGTCTGACATCCCCCTCTAGTCCAGCTCATATGTCAAATTCAGAATCTCGCTACCAGTAGCTCCTCAACAGTCTGTCTAATCCATACCTCCACCTCTTCCAGAAGATGAGTTAGGAAGCTCAACGGAACCTCTTCTATGGTCCTTCCAGGACTCATACGCCTAGTCTGGCACAAGCGGCTAGTCTTTCTGTCAAATTACTGGAAACAGTAACTAATCCCTCCAAAACCAGGCTTGCCATCATTTTGAACAACTCTTAGCCGACTCTACCCTTGCAGTCAATTCCCAAGTTGGACTTCAAAACCCTCCTGGATTTGGCTCCTTTCGCTGATGCTCTGAACATCATTGTTAATGCTCTGGAGATTATGCCAGTCACTCTGGATCGTTTGTTCCTTGCTGGGTCGGACTTGAACCCTGAGTTTCTCTTCTGACTCGGTTAATTCTACAAACCCGCTGTACTGGTTTCTGAGATCTCAATCAGGAACAGAATACACTTTGAGCTCCCCTACACTGAACTCTGAGCTCAAATCGCTGAGGCTTTGACATTAGTACTGAATCCCTCTAATCTGGACAACCTTCTGTATTGGGGTACTGCTGCTTATGCTCTTTTCTTTGCTGGCCAAGTTCTTCACAGTTGGTTGACGAAGCTTCCAGCCTCGCCTGGCTTCCACTGGTCATTCAGCTTTAGCTTCCATGAAGTCCATAGTCGCCATTTTCAGGATGCAATCCACTCTCTGCACAACTACCTCTTCTTCGGATCTTCCCATTGCTATATTCCGCTGATGGTGTTAATTGGGGGCATGATTTGATAACCCCCATCGAGTATTCCTTCTTCGCTGCTGGCTCACATGTCTGGTGTACTTGATGAAGCCCATCGGCAGGCGTTTAAGACAAATCTTCTGGCACCAATGCCATATCAGGATTACTCGAGGCTGTTTGCCAATTGCCTCTTCCTTTATTGCTGTTTTCCTCCCCACTCTGGGGTTTTGCGATTGGCATCTTCTGACATTTCAATTTCCCTTCCCCTAGCCGCGTTTTCTCATGGCTCAGCGTCTGCTCAATGAATGTGGTTTCATGTAGGTCTCGCCCTCACAAGCGTCCAATCACATATCAGTTTCAATGGGCTGTTTCTTCCTACCGCGATCCATCCTCCCTCCCCCAAGAGGCGACATAGGCGGAATCATCCTTGTACTGAGGATAACCAATAAGATATAAAAATTATAGAATATATATTGGCTTTTTATCTATGCTTTTAAAAACTTTTTTCCTAGTATTTTTTATCGATTTTTTCTTTATTCTTCTTTTTTTCCTATAGGACTTGATCTTGTTTTGGTTCAGAGGTCCATATTTTCCCCCAAACTGGGTTCTGGGTACTTAAACCTACCCGTTTTCCATGGTTCAGAGGTCCTTTTTTGGATTTAACCATATCATCAGGACATGACCAACTTAATGGTTCATCAGTCCTTTGGGAACCCTTTTATTTCTTCCTAGATCCAACGCTTTAAATACTTAGTGTGGACTCGATTTAAAACTCTTCCATCTAAGAGATTCTTGACGGAGTAAGCATCATTCACCATCTTGGTGATTACTTTGAACAGACCTGACCATAAAACATCCAATATGTTTCTTTGTCCAAAACCATGCGTATCAAAATAGGAGACTCTTTCCCCTATTCAATAATCTTCTAATGCCGGTCAGTCCTTGTCATCCATTGATTTTGCTCATATCCTTTTCTTCAAGGTGGTATTGAATGCTTGCAATTGCATATCAATCAGATTACTCGTCAGTCAGTTCTAGTATTGCTCGGTACTCATCCCCAATTTAGGTTCTACTATCAAATATAGTATTGGCGGCAACGTGGCCTTCCTCCCATATAGTAATTCAAACGGCGTCTTTCCTGTTGCTGTATGATGACTAATGTTGTAGGAGAATGTCACTTAACTCAGGTACGTTCCCCCACGTGGAATTTCTCCCTGCAACTAGCTCTCTCAGCGTTGCGGCCAGCATCCCATTGACCCATTCTACCAGTTCGTTCATCTCCAGCTGGTATGGTACTGACATGACTCCCCAGATCCCCGTTATATTGTTTAACCTCAGGATCACATGAGACGTGAAGTTGGTCTCATTGTCACTCAGTAGGACTTGCGGACATGCATGCCGGTATACTACTTGATCCAGGATGAATTTTACAGTACTGGTAGTGTCAACTCTGGTTAGGGATTTTGTTTTGCCCCATCTCATCAGATGGTCAATGGCTACTATGATGCACTTGACTCCCCCTGCGCTCATTGCCAGCGGTCCCATTACATTGATAGACACCATGTGCCAGGCGAATCCAGGTCAGACCAGTCAGTATCAAGTTGTATTCTTGTGTAATTTGTGCAGCTGGCACTCACCGCAACAAGCCAGATGATCCGCAACATTATAGTTAATTGATTCCCAGTAATAATACTGGTGAATATGGTCAGTTGTTTTTCTCAGGTCTCCATGCCCAACAACCTTGTGAGCCGCTTGTACTATTGCTGCTCTTTCTGACAGTTTTGGGAATATTAGCTGCTTCCCATTGATCATCTTGAATACTTGCCCATCCATAGTCTTGGTGTTTTCCATCACTTTTCGAAGCACACCTTGGATTTCTTGAGGCTCTTCCTCAATTCTTCCTTCGACCATTCTCTGGAATAGCTCATCCGCTTGCAGATATACCAACTGGACCATTGGCAACCGCGATAAGCCATCTGCATTCTGATGAGAAGCCCCCACTCGGTAGACTATCTCATAATTGTAAGCCTGAAGCTTAAGTGCCCATTGGGCCAGTCATCCTTCCAGATCTCTTAGATTGTGCAGCCAACGCAGCGAAGAGTGGTCCATCACCACCTTTACTTTGTGTTCTGAGGACATACACCCAAAACTGCTTACATGTGTAAATGACTGAAAGGCATTCACGCTCAGTCACAGTGTAGTTCCTCTCAGCAGCTGAGAGTGTCTGGCTCACATACGCCACCAGATGCTCATCCCCAAGTTCGTCTACTTGGCTCAGTACAGCGCCAATCGCTGTTAATGAAGCATTGGTTTGAATGATAAACTCCCAATCGAAATTCAGATAATTCAGAATTTAAAAGTCTATCAAATATTGGCATAACTCATCGAAGGAGTCTGGGGCTTCTTCATTCCATATGAATCCTTTTTTCAGATCCTTTAATAAATGAAATAAAGGCTCAGCTATTCAGGCGAAGTCCTGAATAAATCTTCTATAGTATCCGACCATCCCAAGGAATACTTAGATGTCTCAGACACTCTTTGGCACAGCCATGAGCTCTATAGCTGCTATCTTCTGGGTTTGCGGCTGCAATCCATTTGCGTTGATCACAAAACCCAAGTACTCCAACTATTTTTGAAGAAGTGGCACTTCCTTGGCTTTATCTTCAGGTTAGCCATGGACAGTCTCTTAAAAAATTCTTCCAAGTGATGGAGGTGATCAGTAAACGTTCTACTGAACACATTGATAAAGTCCAGATATACCAGGATGCATGACAACTTTAGGTCGCTTATTATTGCATCCATAACCCTCTGGAACATTGCAGGCGCATTGCAAAGACCTTGGGGCATCCTCGTTGACTGGTATAACCCCTGCATGGTTATAATTGCACATTTTTCTTGGTCTTCTTCTGGCAAGTCAATCTGCCAGTATCCCAAGATTAGATCCATCGCAGAGAAACACTTCGCTTCTCCTAATTGATCCAGCACATCATCAATCCTCGGTAGGGGATACAAATCCTTCTTTGTAATTTTGTTCAGCCTCCAGTAGTCAATCACTACCCGGTTTGATCCATCCTTCTTCTTCACAATCAAAATTGGACTCTCCCAGGGACTTGACGACGGAACTAAAGCTCATGCTTCACTAGTTTGCTGATCTCATCCTCCACTACCGCTTTAGCAGCTTTCAATCTTCAGATTGGTCTCATCCTTATTGGTAGATTTTCCCCAGTGTCAACCTTGTGAATTATGTCTCGTGCACATCCCAAATCATGGTCATCCTGATCGAACACTTCCCAATATTTCTCAAATAATTTGAGCACCTCCTTCTTCTGCCCTTCTGGCAGATCAGCGAGCTGCTCCCAATCAACCAATAGGTTGATGCTTTCAGCCACTCTGGCCAGTAATCCCATTCCATTGAGAGACCCAAAATTGTGAAATTTTCTCAATTCAGCCTGATTGGAAGATTTCTCCATTATTGACCTTGCAATTCATTTCATGTGTATCCAAATTCCTGGTCATTTTTGGGCGAATATTCTTCAATACTTTTCAACAATTTGAGCATCTACTCTTGCTGGCCTTCTGACAGATCAGCGAGTTGCTCCTAATCAACCAATAGGTTGAGACTTTTGGTACCCCAGCCGATATTTTCATCTCATCTAGGGTGGAATTTCCTCCATTCAGCCGTTAGATTTCTTGTCACTTCTTAGGTCTGAAACTCTTAGGCCATAAAGTCAATATTATAATAATTATATATATTTTTTTGTGTTTTTCTTTTGCAATGGGACTTGCAACCAAAAAAGGCTCAGAGGTCCTTCTTTTTCCTTCATCCTAACTGGGTCCTGGGTACTTAAACCTACCAGTTATTATGATTCAAAATCTAATCCTTTTAAGATTTAACCAACCATTTGGTTCAGTGGTCCCCTTCTGAGACTTGACCAAAATCTCAGGACATAACCATTTAATGGTTCAGAGGTCCGCTGAGAACATTGCAATTATTTTCTTGTAGGCTCAATACTACTGATTATTATTAACATTTCTCCCTATATGACCAGCAGCACTGTCTCTTCACGTATAGGCCATACTTGCTGACTTTGGGCAGTTCTCCTTAATTAGCCTTTAATCCTGACTGGAAATGCATTCAACAGGCCCTAATTTCATCTCTTATTTGGCAACTGATGCTTTTGGATCTTTGTATCTCATCAGCCAACAGTTTCATCAGATTGTCCAGCTTGTTTTTCTCTTTAAAACGAATTTTAGCCTTTGTGGTTATCCTTAATTACACAGGTCATTTTGGAATCATTAGCTTCATCCAATTTTTCCTAAATTGATGAACTCGTCTCCAGCAACTTCTGATTAGTGATTGAGTGTTAATAAGTCAAATGATTTCCTCCACTATCTTGGATCAATCATTTCCTATTTTGACTTCATCTGTTCATTGGTATGATAATCCAATTCTCTAGATTGATTGCTTCTTATTTCGTCCAATCCCTCATATAAACATTCTCTCCTCAGGACAATTTAAATCAGACCCAATTTCAACCTGAGTTGATCCTGCTGTCCCTTGGGACTATTTCCAGCGGGCCCAATTCCAACCCAAATTTCCCTGCTGATACTCTTCATATCAAGTAGATATCCGGTGGAACTGATTTCCTTGAAGCACTAGATAGTTCCATATCTAGGCTGCAAGTCCTTTTCCCTGAACTTTGGTATCTTCATTTTGATTCACTCAGAGCTCCACTGCTGATCAAGGTGAACGCCACTGAATGAGATCCACTTCACATTCTATCTTCGTTACTTCCTTCAGTAACTTATTTCTAAGATTAGAAACATCTTCATAGAACATCATTTTCTATATTCTTCAACTCAACTACCCCTGTAGTGAGCACCAACTTGTAAAAATTTACTTAAGTGGTTGATTATCGGTCATCAACACAGTAACCTTTTTACTGCACAGGTTCAATTTCCTCACGCACTTTGCATTGTATAGAATGTATTATCCAATAATAGTATGTAGACTATTATTCGTAGTTGAGTTTGAACTATCATTAGGCCCAACGCTTTGGCCAGTACTTAAAATAAATACTATATAAGTTGTACTTGTAGGGATTCGTTCCCTTTATTCCTGTTCACCCAATCTTCATCCATTTATCTTTATGACAGTCCCTTTCACCCAACACATTCAGCAGCTATCCCTGATTGTGGTTCCCTTTGTCTCTAGATCCCCACTCAGATCTCTACTCTTCTCTCTGAAAGTCTTCCAATTATTGCCTTCTGCAATAATATCCTTGAGATGGAATGTCAAAATTTTTACTGGTAGTCTAACTATACACCAAATCGAAAATATTACTAATAATACTAATAATACTGTTTTACTAAATGCTGTCTTTCTAAAAATGCTGTTTTTTACTAAAATGCTGTGCTTATTATAGTGAATCCTAGGGAATTAAATAGTAGTTGATTCAGCTGTCTAAACCTCAGCTGACACCTCTTAGATGAAATGGCAGCCATTGCCATTGAATCACCCTTCCTCGTCTCAGAAGTGATGGTCTTCCCCATCCTGGCTAGGATTCCATCATTGGACATCCTTGAAACCTCAAATGTAAAGAGTCGTAAAATGTGTCCCCAACGTTTTCCTCTTGATACAAGCAAACAAACCATAATTGTCTAATGACCTGCTTAGGTAATGGGACTTTTTACCCTTTATGACAGGTCACTTCACCAACCAATTGACTTGCTAGTTGCAGGCGGCATCACTTGCCTCACAACTCACTATTCATTCCCAATCAGTCAGTGATGAAACCCAACTGATCCCAATTGGTACACCTGATAGTTAATCACTATCAGATGTCCCTATTTCGTTGGCCACTACATCCAATGAGTATTAAGTATTCACCCTGATCAATCCCTGATGGATACAACCAGGTGAATATCCCAAAATCCCCCAAATGTAGTTCCTCCAAAACTTGGGCCAACCAATTTCTGATCCACTTCACCTTAGGGAATTTTCCCCTAGTGACACCAGGTAATCTAGCAGGCTGGGAATATGGGCAAAAATCCCAACAGGGGGTGAAGGCATTGTCAGTATTATGGGGCAGGTTTTCCTGCTATTTTCAAGGGAAAGAAAATGGATAAACTTGTTGGATATTGTCAACCCTAGCCCAGAAGCAGTGGTCATGTGCTGTGGCCAGGTGAGCATGCGGTGAAATCTGTTGGGCTATATAGGGATGGTAAAGATTTATGGTAGCAGTTGCATGAGGGGCAGCAAGGCAATCTGCACCGGTAGGTACATTGAAATGGAGAATAGGGTTAGTGCCATAGGTTGAAAGCCCTGTCATCAATGTACTATATAAAACCTGGGTTAGGAGATGCAAAGGAAGGTTTATAAAAGATACCACCATTGTAGAATCTATAAGGAGGCATGTACAAGTTGTAGGTTAAGAGTTTGTTTAAAAATTAATAGGGTATCTGAATATGAAACCTTATCTTCTTCAGAGGAGAACTCAATATCAAAATAGCCTTTAAAAAAGTGTGAAAATCAATAATTTCAACTGGTGAAAAGGTAGCCAAAGCAAGCTATATAATTTCCTTGCCAGTGTATGGGAACAAGCGCCCATATTCAACACAAAGGCAGAAGTGAAGTTTTGGTGTGGGAGGGTTCTGGGGTTTGTACAAGTTGAGTGGACCTACACAAGATGCAATGCAAGGTCTTGGGGGAATAAAAAAACCTAAAGAATTGGGTGGAAAGTCTGAACCAGGTTGTAAGCGTTTTCCTGCTGGTCAAAAAACACTTGGAGGAGTTTCACCGCTATCCCATCTTAGAGCAGCAGGTGGTGGGGCTGAGGACCTCTTTGGAGCAGTGTCACAGCAAGTTGGAGTGGTAAACATAGTTTTACTTTTCAAATGGTCAAAAGTGAGATCAAGAGAAAAGTAAAGCTTTCTAGCGTTTTACTATAGTTAACAAAAGAGTTTGCTATTAACTTATGATAGCTTTTAATCTATCTTAAGCTACTTATGGCTGGTTCTATGCTACAATATAGCATTTAATTAAGATTATTTATCTCACTCTAAGGTTAATCTCATAAAGTTTAACCAATTAAAGTTTTAGACACTTAAATTTAGCACAGAACTTTTGTCCACGTGATCTTTTATGGTGCAAAAAAATAGCCTATTCAGTACCAAGCTTTAACCTTTTGCAGCTGACTGTTTAAAAGTTTCAACCAAACATTTTTGCAAAATGAGCTCTATTTATATGTTTAAACTAAATAGATGAAAACTTAAACCCTATCTAGAGCATATACTCTAGAGACTAGTAGGGGGTTTTCATTTTTATTTTTATAAGCTTTTAGAAATTAACGGCCATTTTGTTTGAGTCGTAGAAAAGCTATAGATGAGTCACAATTGCTGCATAGCAATGGCAGATAAAACTAATCTTCAAGATCATAATGGACAATGTGTGAGCTGTTCGTGTTCTCAATCTAATAATATTATCTTAACACATTGTTGACCAGCAATTTTACACAGAAACTGTCATGTCACTGGCTATTATTTTGTAATTGGATATGGAAGTAAAGTAAAACATTTTAGATAAATTCCAATAAATTTTATTTATACTAAATGAAATGAAATTAAACTTTGGATATACTTTTTATATAACTTTTAAATTTTTTGCTTGGCATCACATTGTTGACCGTGACGCATTAACTCATCACCGGTCATCAATGTGTTAAGATGCGTTAGACTAAACCGATTGTTTTATCCTTAGTCGCAAACTTGTGCACCCCAACTTCTCGAAAATAATCAGTTTTTACCTCTTCTTATTGCTTTTGTGCAATCTGCGAAAAGAGTTTGTAGATCTTCGTGGCATAAACTGACAGTCTTTATCACCGTATTATCCGTTATGTTCCTTTCTCACAAAAACAGAAGGGGTATCTAAACTCCATAGTCATATTACTGTCTATAAAATCGTTTAAAATAAAAAATATCTAAGACAAATTTTTCTAGTTGAGTATTCACTATAATATAAAATCTACCATTACTGATGACAGATCAAACATGGTAGCTGCTTATATAAAAATGAAACTTAAATTGGCGGACATTAACAAGGCTGAGATAGTTTAATAATAGCATGAAACTTATATATGAACTCGTTGGGATGAGCATAAATGTTGATAGAAAGCATTGATGGAGGAGGACTAATCTTGTGAATCTTTCGGCAGTGCAGTACGGCTTATGCTTTCGACTCATATGCTACAAGGTGGTAAGTTTTACCAGATATCTTCACAGTATAAGTCCTTTTAAGCAGACCACATGATTTATAAACAAACAGACCCTTGAGGCGAACACACACCTCAACTTCGCCAAGGTTGAAAGCCATTTGCTGCTTAAAGTCCATAAGGTCTTGTATGTCTTGGGGATGGAACTTGGGGGTACATTTATTTGACTTTGAGCAGTAGACCTTTTGATATGGTGAGTAGCGGCGGTATAGCTCATGGTAGTGTAAAAATTCCCCACAATCTTAGATGGGGCCCAAAGCCTACCATCCGTCCACCGCTGAATGTCAGAGTCCTCTTCACAGTAAATGTAAATTTGATCTGGGCCTATCCGCTCCTTCTGTGCTTGAGTCAAGCGTGAAGTAAGCATCCTCAAATCCCCCAAGCGGCACGCATCTGCTTATCGTTAGTTATACTAGATAAACAAACCTATTAACGCTCGAGCGCTACTTTCATCAGTAACCTTGCCAACATAAGTAGGCTGATTTGATGGATTTAGCGAAGTATCTATGGTTGATACTTTAGGCTCATCGTTATTCAATTTACTTGACATGTATAATCCTTGAGCTAGTACTTGATTTAAATATCCAGCCCATCCTTAGGTAAGACTGACCCATCAATTATTACTCGTCTTAGGTAATCTTTTATTGTAATTCATTAGGCTTCTCTAATTGCTGATATGGATCACTTACAAATCTTGATTTAGTTTTAGCCAATCATACAGGTCTGTCTCTGATATAGCCACTTATAGGTTGAAATTAATATCTGGGTGATAAAATTTGGAACAAATCAAATGGCTCTATTGGCCTAATTAAACCCATCTTTTTGTCGGCCATTTTAAATTAGCTTTAGTGACCTTAACATTTAGCAGTCATTTATAAAGTAGTTTCTCCTATATTATCACTTAATTCCAATTAAAATCTTTATTAAAAATTATAGTTAATTCTTTTCGGCGTTTAATATTGTTTCAAAACCGTCACCGATTGTAACAGAGGCTGATAGGTTCTCTATTTTGTATAAGGTGATATCAACCTTAACTCTTAACTGATATTTGGCTATAGCGCATTGATACAACTTTACCAATTCGTTTTTTCGCTTTAGTGGTCATGATCATTTAAGCAAGCCCAAACGCTAGTATGCGCAGCTCTTTACTATAAGATGAAACAAGTTTATACAAATTGTTTTACTGGTTGCTTCATTATAGTGGAACCAATCAACTTTATGAGAGTTGTTTCTAGCTTTTCGTATCGCCCAGTAACGAACAATTTAGAAAAATCAAGGGGTTTTAAATTGTCTTGGACTGGCTTAAAGTAATGGATGGTTTCATAGTAACGCCTCCGAATACCATTTAGGTTGTGCCGGTTCGAATCCCACTTTCCAAACATATGCTGTGGTGTTTATATTGGACTCGTATAAATTATGCTATAACCGAAATCCATTTTAACTGACTGAATTTTTTTGGAAAAAAAGAACCTCCTTTAAAAAAGGCACTAAAAAGTATGAAACAATCGAGAAATTATAGATACTCAATAAACCCTTTTTGAAGTTGGCGCCATATTTATACTGACTTATAATAGGCAATTCTAATATATATATACTTAGCACTATATATTCTAAGTTGCTTATAGTTTACATTTGGACCCAATCTAAATAAAACAAATTCACTGACGTACTGACTAATATCTGAAACCTATGAGTCTGATAAAGTCAATCTATTTAAGTGAGTGAGAATTGGCAAATATATCAAATAATTCACCAAATTGCTCACCTGAAACTAAATAAAAATAAATATTAGAGTTTTAAATAGATTATTATAAAATTAGTAAGTAGATTAAAATAACCAACTCACCAATCACAAGGGCAACAGCAAAGCTGTTAGTCCGAGTGGCTCAAGCATAGTGCTTGCACAGCCTTTAGGCTCAGTGCAAGCTCATAAACCCGAGCGACACCAGGTAACTCCACTAGTCCAATATAAGTTTTTATTTTGTATTTGTGAGCAGAATTCTATAAGCCAGGTTGGAAGATGGTGCCGACTTCAAAAAGGGTTTTATTGAGAGTTCGTAATTTCTTGGTTATTTCATACTTTTTTCAGAGCCTCTTTTCAAAGGAGGTTCTTTTTATCCCAAAAAAGTTTGATAAGATATATGTACTATAGTTGGGGGGTATGATCAAAATTCAGGTAAGCAAGAGATCATAGCATGACAAGCTTATATCATTATAGATGCCTATCATTTCTACATATTTGACCAATAAAATCAACAAAAATTGATAAAAAGAATTATTGTAGATGGCAATCAGTAAATGTAGCATAGATTGACTAATAAAATCAGCTAAATTTAATACATGAATTATTGTAGATGGCAATCAGTAAATTTAGCATAATTTAACCAATAAAATTAAGTAAATTTAGCATAATTTAACCAATAAAATTAAGTAAATTTAAAATGATATTATTGTAGATGGCAATCAGCAAATGTAGCATAGATTGAATAATAAAATCAACTAAAATTAAAAATGGCTTATTATTCTATTTGTTTATGAGATACTATATATAACACATATATATTTATTTGAGGTACACCAACCAGGGGATGGACATTATCAATACTCAATGAACAAAAGAACCAAAGAAAAAAAGATGGATCAAAAAACCAAAAAAGCAGAAACCTCCAACCAGGCGGGGAGCGGAATGCCACTAACCAACCATGGCAGAGGGTGAGGGGGGATCAGGCAGCTCTTCTACAGACATTTTCTGATGGGCAGCATCATTGAGTTGTAGAAACGGCCAAAAGTGGAGAGCCAGGGCATTGGGGCATCAGCGTAGTGGAGGAGGATGTGGATGAAATATTGGCTAACTTCATCAAGATCATCTTGGAAGAAAGCTTCAACTATTTCCACAACATGATATCCGGCTTTAAATGCAGGCTTTGGGAAGTTGGGAAAAATAGATGATATTTTGTAGGGTGCTTTTAGCAGATGGATCAAAATCTGCTAGTTGTGCCACATGCATGACCATATTATTGGCTTCAGTGGCCAATTTGGTGATTTACTCCTATGATGCTTTGGGGAAATCAGGGGGAAATTGATTGTGCTCAGCCCTAGGTGTTATTGAGAAATGGATTAGACCACCACTTTGCATAGGTTTGGGCAATGGGGTGAGGCCACTGCTGCTAAGGCGAGCTGGTGTTCATTTTGGTAGGGGATGGCATTGGGTTTAGGAGCAAATCACTTAGGGGATGGGGTTTTGCCAAAATCAGAATTGTAAATTTTGGCCCAAACACAATTGGGATGGCTGTATGGTTCATCAGATTCCTCATTGGTGACACCATTACCTGATTTATCAATCTCAGCCAATAAGTCCCATGAATTTTGGTTCACAAGAAAAGTGGATGGAGAATTTGGGTGGGTAGGCGTTGAATTGGCTGCTTGGGTGTAAATGGTGGTCCAGATCTGACTCTGATTTCATGGGTGAAATTGGGTAGGTCAATGTGGGTGGTTTTGTTAAAGGCTGATTTCCCACTTTGGCCCATCAAATGAAAACGTTGAGCAGGAGGGGGCAATAAAACGCCCATTCAGAATCTGCCATATTGGCTCAGAGGCCACACCAGAGGAAGTGGATTTGAGGCAGGATTTTTTGGAATGGTTAAGTCTGAAACAGAGGGAATAATTTGGCAACCATCATCCACCTGAGCCCAAAAGAAATGCTCAGGTGCCACTGCAATATGAGCACGGGGGATTTGTTGGCTATGGCAGGGTGGTGTGGGATTATGATGGTAGTGGCGTGAGGTGCAGCAAAGCACTCTGCACCAGATGGAATGGTGAAGACAATATTGGGCTGTGTCCCATACGCCAGAAGCCCATCCATCAACTGATCATAAATTATCTGGCATGGGAGATGAGATGGGAGGGATGCAAAGGACACTAATGTGGTTTTTGAAGGAAGTTGAGTTCAGGTGGTAGGAATGGGAGTGTTTTTGTAAACTAGGGGAGTAGAAGATGCTGCTGCAGAATCAACCTCTGTCTGGAAGCCAATATCAAAATAGCCCTTAAATGGGTGAAAATTGATAAAACCAGCCAGTGCAAATGCAGCAGTGGCTACTTTGATAATTGCCTTATTGCCATATGTAAACAAATACTCAAAGTCAACTCTTGGGCAAAATTGGATGTTGGAATGAGGGATGGTGAGAGGATGGGGGTGAGAAGGCTGGATGCGTTCCAGGTGGAGCACTAAGTCCCGTGGGGGACAAAATGGCTGGAAGAAGGTGGCGGGCTATTTGACCCCATGTGAACATGTTTGCCCGCAGGGTGGAAAATGTTAGGCGGTGGAGCACTTCTACCCCACTGTAAGACCAGGGGAACGTCCCCTTTGCATGATTCAGACGATTTTCCCATTCCCAAATAAGAAGGGTCTGAAGAGGGTGGCTGTACCCCTCATCACCCAGGGCAACCTCACCCATGTGGTAGACGAGTGCTTGATAACAGCACTCCCTCTGAAGGTTCCTTCCCCAGACTCTGCGTTTGCTCTGCCAAACTAGTTCTCCAAATTGAGGAAACCTGCGCTGAAATTATTGGTAACCATCTTCCTCATGAGCGTGAGGGACTTTACAAAACTGTTGGCGTCAAATCCTCAGAATTGAAGAAGAAATGTCTGAATTCAATGGAAATATTGTCTGACGGGTGGAAAACCAATATTCAGAAAAAGACCACCATTGAATTATCAGCTGGAATCACAGACAATATTGAGCCATCAAGTAGCATGATTGCCAATGCCATAATCCCCTCAAAATTTTCAGGGACAATCCCCAATGATCAAAAACCTTAGTTCAAGAATCAGGATTTGTGCCCAATGCAGCTCACTTGGCTGAATGAATGCCCCAGCAACTGGGCATGGGCAAGTTGGCCATCCCAAACCTATTTCCAACCAATTGGGACCACACCTATGTGGGGTGTGGCCCTAGGGGATTCCCATTACCTGTCAGTCTTAATGACGTCATGACAACTGACATAAATGCAGTTGAGCCTTGGTCCAGGCATTTGTGGACAAACTTATAGTGACTCGGCCTACTGCCAAACCCTTTTTTTTAGTACTAGATGGTCCCAACCCAAGGGGGGATTCATCGATGTTACTGCCAAACCCTTTGATGTCAGTTCTAATTATAATTATCCTCCCCTCCTTAAAAAGTTCACTGGTTTAGGTCAAATTTTAGGATCTGATACCTGCTTTGACCCACTACCAACTAAAAACTATTTAATCAGTTGCATCGCCCTGAGAAAAGTGTTGGTTTATTTTCTTTATCTACTTTTAATAAATAACCCTATAACCATTTCCAGTTTTCATTATGTTCAAATCTAAACCTCCCTTCCCGCCTAAGATTCCACAACCCATGGGGTCCATGGCCGTGTTCACCTGATTCTTTACTTGGCTCCATTACACAACAATGGCTCATGTCCTCTTAGTGACGAAACTCCTCACTAGTTTCATAACCATCATAGCAGCATCTGTTCCAATGACATTCGGGATTGGCATTTGGGTGCTTCAGCACTTTAATTGGCAGGTCTGTCTAAAAATAGTCTGCTGTTTGCCTAACATAATTGACCAACCAACATTCTTAACCATTTCCACCTTTCTCGTTGAGATGGGTGTAACAATTGTCCTTTTTTCTCAGCTGAATAAGGTTGAGAAGAAACTTTATAAGGCCACAATAGCCTGGTACCTCTCAAATTGTCCAAGTCCACCCTCTAAAAGTGAACTTTCATGATAGGAGCTGCCGTGGTGTCCCTGGTGTCAAATCCCAGCTCCAAATCATTGTTTGAATCACATTCTATAGTTGCCACGGTCATTGTGCCAATGTAAGTATAATCTGGCATTCTGACTTATGAAGTGTCAACTCCTGTTGCAAATCTAGTGGTTTCTCCCAATCCTAGTACCATTGCTTCCATATCTATATAATGAACTATAGCTGCTAATAAAGAGAATTTTGCCTATTTTTTATTGCCCATGAAAATAAGTATCAGAGCTCACCACTTTTCCTTTGAGGCCTTAATGGACACTATAGCAGCGGGTTTTTTTATGAGTATAGAGCTATCCCAACAATTGGAGTTTGACCTGGACTTAGGTTCTTTGGTTATGGTTGCTTTATCAACCTCCTAGACCTTATATCTAGTCTGATAGCCTGTACCTTTCTCAATACATCGGTTAGCCTTTGTGATTGGTTATCAGAAATGCCAAACTTGGTGTTTCCAGTAATCTTGGGGGTCAGATGGTGGTGCCAACAACATGTTAGAATTCACCTGAGCCAAATATGTTGTCATTTGTTGATGATCAAATGGAGGGGGAATTTTCTTTAGTTGATACCCTTAATAAAACTCAAAGCTGCAGCTCCATCACTTCCCTCATTTCACCTGCAAGCCTTCTGAAATATTTTCCTGAGGAATTAATGTGCTATCAAAGTATCTTTGACTCTGAGAAGGTGGACCATCTCCCTCCTCACACTAAATTCAATTTAGGATTCTGAACAATGGTGCAGTTGGTGAATATCAACTGTCCCTTGTATCCACACATAGCGGAGGAGGAGGATGCTCTTAACGCTTGGTTAGAAGAGATGCTTAATAAAGGGTGGTTATTTAAAGAGGCATCACCAGTTGCTTCTCCCAGCGTTTTTGCCAAGAAGGCTGATGGTTCCCTCCATCCCTGCAAGGATTATGGACACCTGAATAAAATTACAGTGCATGATCCCTACTATTTACCCCTTGAGCAAACTATTAGTCAAACAATTTTTAAATCTTGAGTGTTTTAAAGCTTGTTCTTGTTAATGCCTTTAACTATATACAGTTTATGGAAGGTCAAGAATGGCTTACAACGATCAAAAAAATGAGGTAATTTACAATTATGTGTAATGCCCTTTGGAATGAAGAATGCTTTCCATATTTCTAAGACTGATTAATAGAGTTCTGGGTGATTTCTGATTTACTTTTGTGGTCACATATATTGGTGACATTTTGGTTCACTCCCCAACTCCTGAACAACACGCAAAAGACTTGGAAGAGGTATTGGCTGCTTTGCACAAGGCGGGCCTGTTTGTCAAGCCTTCAAAATGCAGGTTTTATAAGGAGGAAGTTACCTTTCTCAGGAACCTTGTCCTAAAAGATGGTTATGCAATTCCCCAAAAAAGTTGGATGCCATCCACAAATGGCCAACTCCAACAACCCAAAAACAAGTACGAAGTTCCTTGGGCACCATCACTTTACTGAAGAAATTTTAATCAGCCCTTTCCCAGTTTTCCGCTCTGCTTCACCCCCTCACTGGTAATGATCTTCCCTTTTGTTGGACACCTGAGTGCAAGAAGGCATTTGAGTCAGTTAAAGTGGTGTTCTTATCACCCTCCCCTCCTAAAACATGCTGACCCTTCTTTTGGGATTTTTGCCCATAGAACCAGCCTGCTAGATTACCAGGGATTGCTAGGGGATAATTCCCTAATGTGAGGTGAATTGGAAATTGGGGGACCCTGATTTTAGAGTAGCTATGTTAGGGGGATTTTAGGATATTCACCTGGTCATATCCATTGGGGATTGATCCAATGAATGCTTAAGATCTCGTCAGGTGGAGTTGCCGATGAGATAGGGGCATCTGATAGTGATTAACTATCAGGAAACCATTTGGGGTTGGTCAGGTTTCATCATCAGCTGATTGGGAATGTAAGTAGCAAGTTGCATGGCGAGTGATGCTGCCTGCAACTAGCAAATTGATCAGTTAGTTCAAGGCCTGCCAAGATGGGTAACAAGTCTCATTACCTAAGTGGGTCACTAGCCAAATATGGTTGGTTCACTTGGATCAAGAGGGAAACGTTAGGGACACGTTTTCCAACTTTTCCATTTAGGTCTTGAGGATGCCCAATGACGGAATCCTAGCCAGGATAGGGAAAACCATCGCTGCAGAGACAAGGATAGGTGATTCAATGGCAACAGCTGCCATTTCATCAAAGAGGTGTCAACCAAGGGTTAGATGACTAAATCCCACTGTAAGTTCCGGGGAACATCCTCTGAGTGTTGACCGGGTCATTTTCCCATTACCAAGTAAGAAGGCACTGAAGAGCATGGCTGTACCCCTCATTACTCAGGGCAATCTCGCTCACATAGTAGATGAGCGCTGGGTAACAGCTCTCCCACTTCAGATCCCGCTTCCAGTACCCACACTCACCTCAGCAGAACTGTTATGAGAAATCAGTGAAATCTGCACCAAGATTGTTGAAATAAAATTGATTGTAACCAATTCAAGCGGCAATCAGCCCAATGCTCAGTTTTTAAATGGTCAATCAAGGTATGAAGGTATGAAGACTGATCTATCAGCTAGAATGCCCAACGGTTGCAATTTGATTAACATGACGATCAGAAAAATCTCCCCCTCCCAAATCTGTCAGGCATCACCCCCGATGGGCAGCTTCCTGCTGACAAATCAGGTGTGGCGCCTGATGCAATGCCATTTACCAAAAAAATGGCCCAGCGACCAAGCATGGGCAGGTTGAGCGTCCTGAACCCATTCCCAACCAAATAGGCCAACACCTATGTGGGGTGGCCTTAGGGGATTCCCGCTGCTCATCAGGCTAAACGCCATCATGCCAACCATAAGAAATGTAGCTGAGCCTTGGTTCAGACATTCAAGGTCGAACTGACAGTGACTCAGCCTGCCACCAAATTTTAGGATGTCAGTTCCCATGGAACTAACCTGCCCATTCCCAAATAATTCGCCAGTTAGGTCAAATTTGTGGGACCCAATCCCGGCTTGTTTCCCCCAAATCAACTACTATCTAATCAGTTGCATCATACTGATAAAATTATTGGTCAATTTTTCTTCCCTAAATTTCATTAAAAATTATTCCCAAAAATTAGTTTTTACATGTTAAAAATTAAGCCACCTTATCCGCTGACATTCTTGTACCCCTCAGGGTTAATGGCCGTGAGCATCTGGTACTTTATTTTGTTCCTATATGAAATTCTCGGCTCACTGGCAGATATTGGTGGAACTCTTTTCTGGTTCCATATTCATCATATCAGCAGCAGTGCCTCAGGAATTCTGGTTTGCTGTTCGGATGCTCTGGCATCTGGGCTGGCAGGCCAGTCTAATTCTTACTTGCTGTTCACCTGACATAATTGACCAACCATTATTCCTAGCCATTTCCGCCTTTATTATGTGTATAGGCGCAGCAATGGTCCCTTCTTTCCAACTGAGCCAGGTTGTAAATAAGATTATCTCTGACCACATTAGACCAGCCACACTCGAACCTCCAAAACCATACCCCATAGTTGCTGCAGCTTATCTGCCCATTGGTTTCCCCGGATCCCACCACCATCTCTTTGGTATCGCTGGATTCATCCACAACTACTAAAAATGAAAACTACGCTTACTTCTTAGTACCCATGAAGATTAGCGTTGGTTCTCATCATGTCTCCTTTGAGGCCCTGGTGGACACTGAAGCCGCGGAAAATTTTATGAGTGTTGAATTGGCGCAACAATTAAAACTGGAAATGGATGCGGGCTCCTCAGTGATGGTGGCCTCATATGCTTATCAGCCCTCATATGTCATTCGCTGACCGGAACCTTTTTCAAACCACCAGTTCAGCTTCTGTGATCAATTTTCAGCTATGCTGGACTTGGTGTTTCTGGTGATCTTAAGTGTGGGTTGGTGGCGTTGACAACATATGAAGATTCATTTAGAGTCTAATATGTTGTCATTTACCAATGATAATTTGGGAGGAGATTCCCCTTTGATCAACACCCTCAAGAAGGTACAAGGAACTAGCTCTATCACTAACCTAGTCACTTCTGCAGGCATCCTGGCTGATTTCTTCAAAAACCCAATGCGCTATCAGAGAATCTTCAATATGGAAAAGGCAGATTGTCTGTCTAAACACACCAGGTATGATTGTGGGTTTTGGATGACAAAGGAGTTGGTGAACATCAACTGTCCGCTGTATTCCCATACAGTGGAGGAAGAAGTTGCACTCAATACATGGTTGGTCAATATGTTGAAAAGGTTGGCTGTTCAAGGAGACCTCACCCGTCGCCTCCCCCATGATCTTTGCCAAAAAGTGGATGGTTCTCTCCATCCCTGCGTGGATTATGGCCATTTGAATAAAACAACAGTTACTTGATCCCTACCCATTGCCTCTGGAGCAGACAATCAGTCAGGCAATTGCCAAATACCGTGTGTTCTCTAAGCTGGATCTGGTGAACGCTTTAGACCAAATTTGGGTAATGGAAGGGCAGGAATGGTTAACAGCGATCTGGACGAAGTGTGGCATTTTCCAATTTCGGGTAATGCCTTTCAGGCTGAAGAATGCTCCCACTACATTTCAACGAATGTTCAATAATGTACTGGGTAACCTCCAGTTCACCTGTGCTGTTGCATACATTGATGATATTTTGGTTCACTCCCCAACTCCTGAAAAGCACGCTATTGACTTGGAAGCGGTGGTGGTAGCCTTGCATAAGGCAGGGCTGTTCTCAAACTGTCCAAGTGTGAGTTTTATAAGGAGGAGTCTACTTTCCTCGGGAATCTGGTCTTTATAATAGTGTCACAATCCCTCCCAATAAGTTGGATGCTATCTGGGAGTGGCCAACTCTGACTACCCAGAAACAACTACAGAGTTTCTTGGGAACCATCATTTTCTAAAAAAGATCTCCCCCGCACTCTCTCAGCTCGCCGCCCCACTCCACCCATTCACAGGGAAAAACGTGCCTTTTTGTTGGACGGACAAATGCCAACAGGTGTTCAAATTGATTAAAGAGGTGTTTGTATCTCCTCCCATTTTAAAACATGCTGATCCCACCAAACCATATATTGTTGCATGCGACGCGTTGTCAGTAGCTGTCAAACCAGCGTTGCTCCAGGAGCACAATGGTTTGGAACACCCGGTCACCTACTTTTCCCAAAAGTTTACCTCTATGGAGCAGTATTGGGCTATTTATGACAAGGGGTTGGCTGCTGTTGCATGGGCCTTAACTCATTGGAGGTACCTGTTACAGGGTGCTCAACATGAATTAACAGTTTGCACAGATCACCAGGCCCCGTTGTACTTTCATAAACCCCAAAAATTGGCACACCGGCAAGCCCAAATCTATTGGGACCTGTGCAGTTTCAATTTCAAATACGAATTCATAAAAGGGGCACTAAATGTACTTCCCAATTTTCTCAGCAGCAGACCTGCCCACAGTTCCACGGATCTGGAGGAAGAGGACCTTGTTACTGTGATTCCTACTACCCAAATCTTGTCAATTGTTCCCCCTGTTGTTTCTTCTGTCGCTCTGGCCCCTGATGCTCCATTAGTTGCTCAGGTCTTAGTCAGTCAAATGGCCTGCCCTGAGGGCGTGGAGTTGATCGAGCAGTTATCTCACCAGAAGCATAAACACTCCCTATGTTCAATGAAGGAGGGTCTTATTTATTTTAGATTTTGTGTTTGGGTTCCCCCTCTTTCCAAAATGAGGTATTTCGCGCCCATCATGATCCCCATGGTTGGTCACCCTGGTTCTATGAAATGAATTGATTTGATCAAAATGGACCTACAATTGGGCAGGTTTGACAAAAGAAGTTCTGGCCTGGATTGCTGATTGTGTTACTTGTGCCAGGGCCAAGTTGTATCGCTCTGGTAAAAATGGCCTCCTGCACCCCTTACAGCAGGCGGAGGGCCCATAGACATCAGTGTCTGTGGACTTTATCATCGAGCTCCCCTGCTCTAACGGGTTCACAGCGGTGATAGTAGTGGTGGATCACTTCACGAAATTTTCCCTTTTTATCCCCTGCACTTCTGTGATTATGTCTGAAGAAACTGCCCACCTTTTTGTATGCCATGTGTTTTTGATTTTTGGTCTCCCCCAGGAGATCATCAGCGACCATAGTTCCCAGTTCACCGCACAGTTTTGGAGTGAACTCCTATCAATCCTGAAAATATCCCCCTGTCACTCTACGGCGTATCATCCTCAGTTTGACAGCCAGACTGAGCGGGTCAATCAAGTTCTTGAACAGTACCTGCGTTGCTATGCTACAGCTGCGCAGGATACTTGGGCTGATGATCTCCCCCTCGCCCAATTCGCATACAATAATGGAACCCACGCATCCATAGGGTTTCCCCTTACGAAGCAATGTTGGGTTATAATCCTTCATTTTTAGTCAGACCAGGCTTGCAGCCAGAGGTTTAAGCTGCCACGGACCATGCTGCTCATATTAGATTGACTCAAGGCTTATTGCGGGAACAACTCACCAAAGCTATAGATGACTACAAGTTGTTTTTAAATCAAGAGCATCTCCAAGGTCAAGAGTATACAAAGGGCTCTTATATTATGATCGAGACCCATCACTTAAAAATCCAGGCCCCTTTCCGCAAATTCGCCAGCAAATTTTTGGGACCCCATTTGGTGGAGGAGGTATTGGGTAATGGGGCGTTCCGATTGAAGCTCCACGCACATTGGAAGCAGCATCCCGTTTTCCATGTTTCCCAGCTATCACCCTTCAAGGGTGCAATTCCCATGGAACTGGAACCAATCATCATCAATAATGAAGAGGAGGCTGAGGTAGAAGCTATCCTGGCATCCCATAAATCCCGACGTTCTGTACAATATCTTTTGGCCTGGAAAGGGTATCCAGCCTATGAAAACAGTTGGGTCAAGGCGCGCAATTGTGCGAATTGCATGGACCTGGTTGATGCATTTCATTTATCCCACCCCGAAGCTCCCCATCCCCCACAAAAAGTCGCGACTATTATGCAATCAATTTACCCAAGGCGCACAAGAATTTGGTGCTCATGCAGTTCCCCGGTGGTGGGGCCCTTCCCTTGGGAAAAGGAAAGGGTAATATAAGTCCCAGGGAACGTCCTCTGGGCGTTGACTGGGCCATTTTCCCATTTCCAAGTAAGAAGGCACTGAAGAGCATGGCTGTACCTCTAGTTACTCAGGGCGATCTCGCTCATGTAGTAGATGAGCGCTAGGCAACAGCTCTCCCACTTTGGATCCTGCTTCCAGTACCCACACTAACCTCAGCAGAACTGTTATGAGGAATCAGTGAAATCTGCACCAAGATTGCTAAAAATTGATTGTAACCAATTCAAGCGGCAATCAGCCCAATGCTCGGATTTTAAATGGTCAATAAAGGTATGAAGACTGATCTATCAGCTAGAATGCCCAACGGTTGCAATTTGATTAACATGACGATCAGAAAAATCTCCCCCTCCCAAATCTGTCAGGCATCACCCCCAATGGGCAGCTTCCTGCTGACAAATTGGGTGTGGCGCCTGATGCAATGCCATTTACCAAACAAATGGCCCAGCGACTGAGCATGGGCAGGTTGGGCACCCTGAACCCGTTCCCAACCAAATAGGCCAACACCTATGTGGGGTGGCCTTGGGGGATTCCCGCTGCTCATCAGGCTAAACGCCATCATGCCAACCATAAGAAATGTAGCTGAGCCTTAGTTCAGACATTCAAGGTCGAACTGACAGTGACTCAGCCTGCCACCAAATTTTATGATGTCAGTTCCCATGGAACTAACCTGCCCAATCCCAAATAATTCGCCAGTTAGGTCAAATTTGTGGGACCCAATCCCGGCTTGTTTCCCCCAAATCAACTACTATCTAATCAGTTGCATCATACTGAGAAAATTATTGGTCAATTTTTCTTCCCTAAATTTTCATTAAAAATTCTTCCCAAAAAGTAGTTTTTACATGTTAAAAATTAAGCCGCCTTATCTGCCAATGTTCTCGTACCCCGGGGTTAATGGCCGTGAGCATCTGGTACTTTATTTTGTTCCTATATGAAATTCTGGCTCACTGGCAGATATTGGTGGAACTCTTTTCTGGTTCCATATTCATCATATCAGCAGCAGTGCCTCAGGCATTCTGGTTTGCTGTTCGGATGCTCTGGCATCTCAGCTGGCAGGTCAGTCTAATTCTTACTTGCTGTTCGCCTGACACCCACTATAAATTCCCTAGAATTCACTCATAATAAAAAAAGTTATATAATACTACAGATATTCAGTTCTATAGTTTTTCATCCAGTATATAGTTTAAGAGTAAACTATTATCAGCTTACAGTTGTTCTATTCTTCTCATAGATATCATTGCTGCATGCAATAATTGGGAGATTTTTTTAGGTAAAAAATAGAGATATGAGCGTTGATCTAGATAAGAAGGAGAATAAATCAGGGATTGCTGCCGACTGTGCATTGGACTGAAGAGACTGTCACCAGGGAATCTCAGAGAATATTGGGTTGGACAGAATGAGGGAACGAATCCTTTTATCAAGTTATCTCAAGTATTTTGAGCAGGAATACTGGCTGAGTGTTAGGCCAAGGTCTAAGAACTCCACTCAACTATGGATTATATTTGTCATACTATTATCAACCAATGTTATCATATACTATACAATGCGAAAAAAACCACAAGAACCAAACCTGTGCAGTTATAAGTTTATTGGGGTTGCTTGCCAATAATAACCAAGAAACAATAAATTTTTACAATTTTTGTGCTCACTACAGGGTTGTAGTTGAGTAGAAGAACTAATAAGAATGTCATATAAAGATGAGTTACAAAAACTATGGTTGGAGTTAGCCACAGTGAATCAGAATGTCCTAAACTCAGTGGATCATCGGGAATTTGAAGCCTTGGAAGAACAAGTCGCCAAGATGGAATAAGGGATCATTAATGTTGAAAGTTTTTAAATGAGTTACTTGGGAAAGTAACTTCATTAAATAAGAAAGAAGGGGACCTAATTTGAGAGGTCTTATATCTGAAAACGGAGTGAGAAGAGGCTTACGTTCATTTTAGAAATTTCAGCGCTGATATAGATTGAATGATCAAATATGTTGAAGATATAACTCACAAATGCGATTGTGAGCCAATTGTGGCAAGCAATGCCGAAGAAAAAAGTCCTCATACAATAATTGGGAAGTTGACTACCCCAAGAAACATGCCACCCACTTTTGCTGCCATTTCAGAGATGACGGCTGAAGTCACTCTCTAAGTGTGATAAGTGGATGAACCTAGAGAATCGGCTAGAGATAACTTGGAGGAATTTAAGGCAAAACCAAAATTGCTAACAATCCATAAGGATAACGCCCCAGCGTTTTTCCAACTGTTTGATATGACCATGTATGGCTACAGTGATTGTCAAAAGGCGTTGACAGTCATGAATTGCCTAGACATTAACTGTCAGAACTTAGTGTTAACCACCTGGTGAGGGACAGCTGGTCCTATGTGAAGGCAAAGGGGGCCATCATGAAGGAATTTGGGAGCCCAATGCGCATGTCAAAGCGCAAATAGGAGTTTATGGGACTCCAGTTCCATAAAGACGAGTCTTTAGCAAGATTTGTGGATAAGTTCTACCAGGAGTTGCAAATCCTGGTTGGAGCGAAGGTACTGGATGACTTCAATGCCAGAATCTCCTTACATGTGGCCTCTCAGCCCTATCACGATTTGCACCATATGATGTCTTTCATATTCATGACAGAAATAACTAACTCACAAATGGTAGATAATTTGAAAATTTTGGGACCAACCTTTGATGCCCCAAACAGAAGTTTCAAGTCCAATCTGGTGTGCAATTTGAATCCCACTAAGGGGAATGAAGGTGCTCAAGAGGCGAACAACCAAACTGTGCTGGGAATAATCCTGAAGAATTCAGATGGATGAACAAGAAAGAAAAGATCTACTACCAATGTGGTAGGAAAGGACATTTCGCCGTGCACTGTTAGAAGCCAAAGAATCAAATCCTACGTTGTCCAGGAAAAAGAGTTGGCTGCCACCAAGGAATCAGGAAAAGGGCCCGTGGCCTAGATGGGGAACAGTCTAGAGCTGCGGAGAAGCCTGTTCCTCCTGACATCATGACCAATGTAATTGATATCAGTGATCTGTTCGTGGACAAAGATGTAGATGATCAATTGTATCAAGTGGTCAATTTGGACGTAAATGCAGTGACCAAATCTTGGGCATTGGAATCAACATTGAGTTAATCAAGGAGGTTGCCCAGCTGTACACTCAACAACTGGTGGACAAGATTTGAACTGCTGAGAATCCCAAAGAATTGTCTAAAGTCTGATTAGCTGAGGCCAATTTTTCGATCCCCCTCAGCATGATAAAGGAGTTTTTTCCTGATTTATTGGTACAAATTATTCACACCCTCTATTTGGCTAATAACGCCGCTATACACTCAGTAAACACTATATATTGCAATACACCAAGTGTACATATATAGACATACGAGTCAATTGAGTGCGGGTGAGGGTAATTTTCAACAGCAGAGCACCCATCAACATTGACTTGACCAAGATGGTAAATAGGATGAAGATCTCGCTGGACTTGGAACACAAGAAGGAGTACGGGACAGCTGGGCCAAATTACACCATCTCATGTGGAGCGTATAGCACTTTGCACTATGATACAGGTATTTGGTGGTATCTGCGTCAGCAATAGTTTTGCCAACCAAAAGTATGACATTCTGATCAGGACAGAATTTCTATGCAAGTATGGGTTTGAATTTAACTTTGAGGATAACACCTTGACCATATTGGGTCAGATGTTATCATTGGTATATCAGAGGGATGATGAAGCTCCACTGAATAGGAGAAACAACTTCATTAATTCAATATACAATGATAGCATTGTCCCAATTTGAACCAATTAGCTGGTTGGAAGCGACGAGAAATGCCAATGGAAATCTTAGAGAACTGGGGAATTCCACTGAGGATCAAGAATGAGAGGATCATACCACCAGGATCGCAGATGATAGTTGACATGGGGTTGACATTGGAGATACCTGAGCTGTTGTATGGGGAGGTTGAAAGACCCCAGAAGAGATCCATAGTAGAGCCAAGGGTGGCTCCTGGGATATTTATGCTGGGCCATGGAGAAATTCGAGTTCCTGGCGTATTTAAGTGAAAAACTGATGAAGGTCAGGAAGAATTATATCATTACATTTGTTCATCTAATCCTGATGGCCGAAATGAGGAGATTCCACAATTTTTGGACCTTTGAGGAGATGGGATTACCAGCAGGGATAACTGAGAGTATCAACTTATTGGTTGATTGAGAGCAACTCGCTGATCTATCTGAAGGCCAGAAAGAGGAGGTATTTGATTTGTGAAAAAAGTATTAGGAAGTATTTTCTCAGGACGACCATGATTTGGGATGCAAAAGAGATGTGATCCATAAGGTTGACACCAGGGAAAATTTGCCAATCAGGATGAGATTGACCCAACGATAAAAAGTGGCTAAAGCGGTAGTGGAAGATGAAGTCAGCAAACTAGTGGAGCATGGGCTTCTAGTTCCATTGTCAAATCCCTGGGTGAGTCCAATTCTAATAGTGAAGAAAAAGGATGGCTACAACTGGGTGGTGATCAACTACTAAAAGCTGAATAAGATTACAAAGAAGGATTTGTATTCCCTACCAAGAATTTATGATTCACTAGACCGATTGGGAGAAGTAAAGTATTTCTATGCAATAGATCTGATCTTAGGATATTGGCAAATCAACTTACCAAAAGAAGACCAAGAAAAATGTGAAATTATTACCGCGCAGGGGCTATAACAACTGACAAGAATGCCCCAGGGTCTATGCATTGCGCCTACAAACGTTTCAGAGGGCCATGGATGCTATACTGAGTGACTTGAAGTTGTCGTGCATCCTGTAATACTTGCACAATATAAATGTGTTCAGTAGGACGTTTAATGATCATCTACACCACTTGGAAGAAGTACTTAAGTGACTGTCCATGGCTAACCTGAAAATTAAACTGAGGAAGTGTCAAGTCTTCAAAAAAAGCTCAAATATCTGGGATTCGTGATTAACTCTAGTTGAATGAAGCTGCAAGCCCAGAAGATAGAAGCCATAGATTGGATGGCTAGCCCAAAGAGTGTCTGAGACAACAAAGTATTCCTTGGGATGATCAGATACTACAGAAGATTTATTTGGGACTTTGCTCAAATAGCTGAGCCCTTATTCCATTTTCTTTAAATTTAAATTTAAATTTATTGTGGGGAAGGCCGACCATGGGACGGACACTTCTGAATATGACTCAGACGAGACAAAACTTAGTACCAGGGGAGGCACCCCAGAGAAGCGATGCTATCTCTTGTTGACAGCGGGAACGCCACTTATGGGGAGGGGGAGGGAACGTGTGAAGGGGTCGTAGCCACTATTGAGCACGTGTGGAGGAAGGGGTCTGATTTGATGAACCAGACTGGGAACCAGGAGGAGACCAGCTGTTAGCGACGCGGTGGGAGGTATCCAAACATCCACGCTTGAAAGTGGTTTACCAAATGAGACCGGAATCTGTGGACAGCTTCAGGGAGGGTGGGGATGGAGCCAGTGATGGCATCCAAGACAATCGTGTGTATAGTCCACATGGTGATTGCAACCACCAGAGCACAGAGGGAGGGTGGGAGGGGGAGGCCATTGATGAAGCAAACATATCTCATGACAGACTGAAGGGATGCGTTTGATCCTGGCCTAACAGACGTTGGACTTCGCGCCATATCACTTTAGAGTTGGGGCACTTCTCCAGGCGGTGGAACAGCGTTCCATACTGGCCACACACGACACAGGATGAGTGTAAAACGTTAGAGCGCTCAGCTGTACGATACACCTGCCTCAGGCAGCGCCACACATGGGAGCGGACTTGAGGCTGCAACAGAGGATAGTGCGTATTTCCAGATAGTCTTTTGGGTCTCAGAGGAATAAGAGATGTCCATCATGTCCAGGTAGTCCACCCTGGATAGGACTTGGGGTCGAATGGGGATCACGCCATCATGGATGGGTAGCCCCTATACCTCTTGTGTGAACTGAGGAGAGGGGCGGCCTCTTTGGGTTGAATGTCCACTAATATGAATTCTCCACTCTGCGCTTCGCATGGAGAGTAGGATTTGTTTGTAGTGGGTTTTAGTCCCATGAGGACCTGTGGCCGATGTGTGTGATGCGAGGTATTTCATCAGGGAGTGGGGGTTTGATGGATTGTTGAGGCCCAAGGCTCGGGAGAAGTTGGAGCGGGCCGCGTGGGACCAGTGTTGGGATGGGAGTGTTTGAGCGGTGACGGCCGCGATCCAGGTGCCCAGGATCTTGGCGGCATGGGCTTTAAAGTCAAGCAGGCCCATGCCACCATGATGATGAGGGCCAAGCATGACCTCTAGCCGTACTGGTGGAGGGCGGCCTGACCAAAGCCATCCTTGCAGCAAAGCATACAGGGATTTGAAGAAGCTTGGGGAGAAGGGGATGGCGTGGGCTCCGAACCAGACTTTGGATAGGAGCATAGAGTTGGCAAGAACAACCCTGCCAGTGAGGGTAGTAGGATGGGCTCTGAGAGAGGCGATTCGCTTTGTCACGTTGTCCAGTATATGGCACTCCATTACTGCTGACGCGTATCCACCTGCCTCCATCCACACGCCCAGATGGCGTACCGGTCCTATGGTAGGACGTGGCACAAAGGGGAGCACCAGTGGAGCGGTGTGTGTTGAGTTAGTAAGGCGTGGACGTGGGCGAGCAGATGGGCCAGGTTGAGAAACTACTTGCTGGGGCCCAGCAAAACTGAAACTGACCAAGGAGGATGATTTCGGTTTTGGAGGCGTTCAGTGCCGCGTTGCTTACCTGGGAATATTCCTGGATGAGGGCTTCAAGCGCACGTGCATCTTTGTTATTAGACACCCCCACCACGTAATCATCTGCGAATGCCATCATCTTGACTGGGGTTTGGCCTGGCACATGGACCCCAGTGAGGTGGGCATTCACATTTCGCAGTAGTGGGTCAAGGCTGAAGTTGTATAAGAGTGGGCTGAGGGGGTCCCCTTGTCGCAGGCCCCTTTGAGGGCGGACTACTTCCGTTAGGAAGCCTGGGACATGCACTGCCATAGTTGCAGATTCCGTGAGCAGCATCACCCAGTTAATGAAGCGGGGGGTAGGCGGAATTGATGGAGGTAGGCCCTTAGGTATTCCCAGTTTACTCTAAAAGGCCTTTTGTTGGTCAAGAATACAAGTGCCTCAGAGGCTGTGGACTGACATACATTAGCCACAGAGTGCACGTTATCCCAAATCGACCTTCTTGGGATGAAACCGAATTGTTCTGGGGAGATGGTGGTAGATGCTACAGTCCCTAAACGGTTATCCATGATTTTGGTTAAAATTTTGGTGTCTGTGTTTGTTAGAGAAATGGGGCGCCAGTTGGCTAAGTCAAGCCTATCCCCTTTCTTGAAGAGTGTGACAGTAAAGGCCTCATGTCCTCCTGGTAGAGGCGCATTTCCAACAGGCTTTGGTTGATTGAGGCTAGCAGCAATGGGGATATATATTTATATTATTTTTTGTAGAACTCATATGGAATGCCATCTGGGCCTGGGCATTTTCGGTTTGGCGCACCACAAATGGCGTCCATAATTCGTTTGGAGTAATTAAATTCATTATTTCTGGGTATCAGAAAATGGTGCGGATATGAGATCAGTTGAGAAATTCTGCCATTTCAGCTGACTGAATTGGTTCAGCTTGGTATAACTCGGAGTAATATCTTTGCATTTCAATTGCCACTTCAGCTGGTGTGTCCACAATGGAATTATCCGATCTTTGCACCTGTGTGCAGGCCACGCTCTGGCATGGTGCGAAATTTTTTTAAAGAAGTATGCGGTGCACTTACCACCTTTAGTGATGTGTGTGGCCCTGTATTGGACACAAACCCGATGTTTGTGTTGCCTTTCGAGTGTGTTGAGGTGGGTGGCTGCCTCCGCCCACTTCTGGCCCCATGCAGGGCTATATCCTGTGGCTGGAATGTTGGACTCCAAGTGGGCCAATTCTGCCAGCGCGCGCGATATAACCGCTGATGTGGCTCGTGAGCATCTGGAGGAGAGATGGCAATAGTGGCGGATGGTGTCTTCTTTGAAAGTTGCCCATGTGGAAATGGGGTCCACACAAAACAGTGCAACAAACGATTTTGCTAAAGTTGCCTCTTCCACCCACGTGGAAAATCCTGGCAATGCAAGCTCGAGGGGGGCGGATTTTGCACCAATGTGGGGCCTTTGCAACTGTGATGGGTAAGTGGTAAGTTATTGAGACTATTCGGTGGTTGGAGAATTCCATTTTCGTCATTTTGAAGTGGGAGATGTGGGGTTGGAATTTTGCCGGCGTTAGAATAAGATCGATGTGGGTCATGGACCTTAATTGGCTGTTGTGGATGTGGGGACGCGTCATATTTTTGAGCAGTGGGGCATGTCGCAGCAGCACATCCATTAACCCAAGGGTGGCTTTTAGAACGCGTAGTTCTACGTGACCCTGTGGGGTGTGGGGTGAGGGTGGCCACTGGTCCGTTGGTGAGGTTAGCCAATAGTTCATGTCACTAACTAGGAAAGAATTGGGGGGTAGCGGGAGGGATTTGACCAACGAGAAAAATTCCCAACGCTCATGTGCACCGTTTGGGGTGTAAATGTTGACAATTGTGTGTGCAACGTTGGCCCATGAGAAGGTGACAACGAGCACTCGGCCATTTAAAAATGTTTCTGAGGATGTGAATTTGAAAAATTGTTTTTCCAAATTAGCACCCCACAGTGCTTTGACCAAAAGGATAGGGATGGTAGGAGCATTGTTTTCCAAGCTTCCTTGGAACCTCGTGCACATTGGGACTCCTGGATGTCCAGGATATCCACGGGTAAATTGTTTTGTAAAAGACTCAGTTTCCTAGCCTGGGATGGGGAGGCCTTGAGTCCAGCGATATTCAGCATCCCTAGAGTGAAGGTTTCCCCCATCGCACCTTAGGTGTGAGGGAGTGGGGCCCCTGGGCCCCCAGCCTCTTCCAGATCCCCACGGGCTTTCACAGCAGTGCGGGTATTAGCAGCAACGCTATTGGGGTTTTTGTTAATTTTTTTGTGGAAAGAGTCGCGTTGGCTTTGGCCTTTGCTTTTTGTTTTCCTGACGTTGGACGAATTTTTTGTGGTGCGGATAAGTTCGGTGCACCGTCGAGTGGGGCAAAAAAATTTTTTTTGGTTGGGATAGGTCCCAAGTCAGTTTCAACTGGAGCTTGGGTGCAGCGATTGGGTGAGATCAATTCTCCCATCAGATCCTCAGATTGAGTGGCCCGCTCAGCATGGGCCTCCCAATCTGATTGGGTGATGGATTCCCAAGTTACTTCTGCCACGAAGGTCTCCATGTCCTCCTGGCGTTGTGAGTGTGGGATGGTGGTGGTGGCCTTGGCCGCTTCCTTGGCCGTGGCCCTATGGGCCTGCTTGGCCTTCTTCCGCTCCTGTAGGGAGATGGGCTTTACCAATAGGTAGCAGCCTTGTGCTCCCCACGGGAAAGCCTCCTTGGTGCTTGCGGTTGGTTCGTAGTGCGCCTCTCTGCTGGCCATGGCTGCCAAGGGGTGCTCTTGAATGTGACGCCCTCCTTGATGGGGCATGCATGCGCCTTATGGCCGAACGCGTCACAGTGGGTGCAAATGGGGGCGCGCTGTCCATGGTTACCCGGAATGGGTGGGTGGTATGCCCTGCAATGTCAATAAAGGTGGAATGCAGGATCAGTGTTAGGTCCTTCACGATCTCCTCAGTTAGGGTCAGAACTGGGATGGCTTTGCCGGTGCACAGGTGTGGCATCAGTGTGAAACTTTGCATTTCGAAAGATTGTATTTTGCCATATATGGTGAGACCATCTTTCAGGTGTTGCTCCAAAATGTCACGTTTTACCGTAGTAGGCAAAAAGTCAAACATGAGGAAAATTTGGTTTGATTTTGTCCATCTGGTGCATTTAGTTTTGACGACCTGTTGCCCTTCGGGGAGGTTGACCACTATGCACACCGCTGCAGCCTCATCTGCTGCTATTTTGCTTTCAAAAACTAGGTCCAGCCAACCGTGCAACATGGAGTGAGGTGCAACATACACCGCGGTACATAAAATTTTGTGTACATCTTCACAAAATTTTTTCCCAAAGGGCCGTTTTTTGGATGTCCAGATACACATGGACTCCGAATTCCACTGACGAAAGTGGCTGGGAATGTGGCGTGTTGATGTACTGGTTGCATCATTCTTGCCACGCGAGTATCTCTGGGAAAATTGTGACCGCCAGAATTTTAGATTTTTTTCTATTCCGCCAGATTCTCCGGGGCGTTTTCAAACGTTAGAGGCCACGGGCCTTCCGCCTGCTCCTCTTGCCTTGCTTGCCCAACTGCTCCCAGACATGGGCGCAGACTAATCCCCTCTATGAGATTATCAAACTAGATTTAGTCTTGAATTGAATAGGTTGCAAAAGTGTTTGCAATGAGAAAGAAAAGTTTCCCTTATTCCATCTTTTGAAGGATCAAAAAAAGTATTCATATGGAATAAAAAAATAGGAACCCTTTGATGAGCTAATCCTGTACATAATAGATTCTTCAATTTTGAAATATCTAAATTTTGATTGAGAGTTTATTATACAAACTGATGCTTCATTGACAGCAATCGGCACCATACTAAGTCAAATAGATGAGCTTGGAGATAAACATATGGTGGCATATGTGAGTTGGACACTCTCAGCCGCTGAGAGGAACTACACCATAACTGAGCGTGAATAACATGCAGTCATTTATGCCTTTAAGCAGTTTCATGTGTATATCCACAGAATGCACTTTAAAGCGATGACAGACCACACCTCATTCTGTTGGCTATACAATTTGAGAGAACCAGAAGGACGACTGACCTGATGGGCACTTAAGCTACAGGCTTACGTTTACAATATTGTCCACTAAGCAGGGGCTTCTCACCAGAATACGGATGGCTTATCACAGTTACCAATGGTCCAGATGGTATACCCACAGGTGGATGAGATATTCCAGAGAATGGTCGACAGAGAAATTGGGAACAAGCCCTGAGAAATCCCAGGTGCGCTTTGAAAAGTGATGGAAAACACTGAGACCATGGATGGACATTTGTTTAATATGATTAATGGGAAGCAGTTATTATTTCCAAAGCTGTCAGAAAGAGCAGCTATTGTTCAGGAGGCTCATAAAGTTTTTGGGCATGGAGGCCTGAGAAAAATAACTGATCATATTCGCCAGTACTACTACTGGGAGTCCAACAACTAAGTTTTTGCAGATTATCTAGCTTGTTGCATGGAGTGCCGGCTGCACAAACCACATAAGACATAACTGGATACTGACTGGTCTGCCCTGGATTATCCTGGCATATGGTGTCCATCAATGTGATGGGACTGCTTATGATGAGCACAGGGGGAGCCAAGGACATAATAGTTGCTTTTGACCATCTGATTAGATGGGTCAAGATGAAGGCCCTGACAAAATTAGATGCTAACAGTACTTCAAAATTCATCCTGGATCAATTAGTATACCAGCATGGATGTCCGCAAGTCCTACTAAGCGACAATGGGTAAACTTCACATCTCATGTGATCCCACAACTAAATGAGAAAAATGGGGATCAGAGAAGTTGTGTCTGTACCCTAACAGCTGGAGATGAACGGACTGGTAGAACAAGTGAATGGAACGCTGGCCACAACGCTGAGAAAGCTGGTTGCAGGAAGAACTTTCATGTGGGGAACATAATTGAGTTCAGTGATGTTCGCCTACAATATCAGTCATCATACAGTAATGGGAAACTTGCCATTTGAGTTGCTATATGTGAGGAAGGCTGCATTGCTGCCAATTTTATATTCAGTGGTGGAATCAACATTGTGGATGAGTGCTGAACAATACTTGAACTGACTGATGAATATCCTGATCAAGATGCAATTGCAAACATTTGATACTATGTTGAAGAAAAGGATATGAGCAAAATTGATGGACGATAAGGACTGACTGTCCTAAGCAGAATATCAAGTAACTGAAAGAGTTGCTTTTTGTGATACACATGGTTTTGGAAGAATGAAAAAAACTAGATGCGTTGTGGTCAGGACCATTTGAGATTATTGCCAAGATGGCAACTGACGCCTACTCCATCAATAATCTCTTGGATGGAAGAGTTGCATTCAAGTCCATGCTAAGTATCTGAAGCAATAGATCAAGGAAAAAAAAACAAAAGAGTCCCCAAAGGACTAATGAACAATTAAGTTGGTCATGTCCTGATGATTAGGTCAAGTCCAAAAAAGGACCTATGAACCAATCTAGATAGTTAAGTCTAAAAGGACCTTTGAATCATAGAAAACTGGTAGTTATAAGTATCTAGGACCCAGTTTGGGAAAAATTAAAGAAAGATGGACCGCTGAACTGAAACAAGGTCAAGTTCCATGGAAAAAGAAGAAAAAAATTAAAAAATGATAAAAAATATTGGAAAAAAATATTATAAACCACATAGAAAAAACCATTATTTTTATTATTTTTATTTTTATTGATTATCCTCAATATGGGGATGATTCCGCCTATGACACTCTTGAGGAGGGAGGATGGATCGAAGTAGGAATGAATAGCCCATAAAAATCAATGTGATATCAGATCCTAGCTAGGGCTAGACCTACATGAAAACAAGTTCTTTGAGCAGATGCAGATCCCTGAAATAAAGCGACTAGGGAAAGGGAAATTGAAATGTTAGAAGAAGCCAATCATGAAACCCCAGAGTGGGGAGGAAAACAACAGTATAGAAAGAGGCAGTCAGCAAAAAACCCTAAGTAATCCTGATATGGTAACAGAGCTGGAAGATTAGTTTTGAACGCCTGAAGACGGGCTTTGTCAAGAACACCAGACATATGGGCCAGTAGCAAACAAGGGATGATTGATGGGGGTTGCCAAATCATGCCCCCTACTAAAGCCAAAAGTTGAAGATACAGATGGGAAGCGCCGGAGATGAGTTAGTCATGCAGGGAGTGAATGGCATCCTGAAAGCTATGACTACAGGCTTCTCAGTAGCTGAAGCTAAAGGAATGTAAAACCTGGGAGAGGCTGGAAGCTTTGTGGACCAACTTTGAAGAACTTAGCTGGCAAAGCAAAGAGCATAAGTGGCGATATCCCAATCTAGGATGTCCTCATATTGAATGTGTTTCAGCACTTAAATAAAGCCTTGGTGACTTGGGCCCATAATTTGGCGTAGGGGAGCTAAAAATGAATACTGTTACCAATGGTGAGTTCAGAAGCCAAGACAGCGGGCTTGTAATATTGTCCAAGTCAGAAGAGGAACTCAGGAAGAAAGTCCGACCTGGCAAGAAAAGAGCAATCAAAAGCAAAAGTCATAATTTCAGGAGCATCCATGATGATGGTCAGTGCATCTGCAAAAGGAGCCAAATCAATAGGCTTTTGAAATTTAACTCTGGAATTGATGACAAAGGAAGAATCATCTGATTGTTGTTCAAAACAATTGCAATCCTGGTTTTGGAGGGATTGGTTGCCATTTCCAGTAATTTTATGGAAGGACTAGCCGCTAGTGCCAGACTAGGCGTATGAGTCCTGGTAGGACCACAGAAGAGGTTCTGTTGTACATCCCAACTCATCTACTGGAAGAGCTGTTGATCTTGATCAGACAAACTGTTTAGAAGCTGTTGATACCATGACTCAGAATTTGACATATGAGCTGGATGAGAGGGGGATGTTGGACTTGTATGTAAGTTGACATTATGGACTCTACATCCATTAAACTCCAGTTTCAGATAAATTAATCTCAAAATTTATGGGATAAGCTCTCCAAAGGAAGGATTAAGAATGACATGAGCCAAGAGTTTATGAGAGAAAAATAACAAGGGTGAACATAGATAAGCATTCTTAATTGAGCCATAAAATGAATATCGATGGCAAGAATCTCCTGTTTAGGATGAGAAAAAAACCAAAAAATCAAGGACGCCTGACCAAAGATCCTGAATATGACATTGGGTAATATGCCCTGATGGGGGAAAACCAGATCCCGGGGCTGATATAGTCACAAGCAAATCAATCAGCCCAGCTGAGAGTAGATCATGGGGACCGCGCTCTGAGTATGCAGTAGTGAGGAGGAAGAGGAAGAGAGCCGCATGCTGAAGGTCATCCTGAGCAGCATTGAGTATTGATGATTATTGTCATAATTTTAACTAGATGGAATCCTCCAATGATTTAGCGTTATTTGGAATGATATAGCCAATCCCAGCTGAATAAATTATAGACTGAATTTCGTGCTATTTAATGTGATTGCTGGTTAGTTGCTCCTCAATTTGGGTTGAGCTGAAATTGGTATTCCGCCAAGTTTGGTATTTAGGTTTGAGTGGGGCAACTGGTGGCACCAAAATTAGTAGAAGGATCACCGGCGATTAATAGCTGAGGATGATCCAATCTGTCAGCAGAATCCTTTGGTCGATGCCAATGGCCATTTGTGGTCCATTACAGGATTTCTAGCAGAAAGCTGATGTATTCGCTTATCCATGAATTCGCTGGCTGATAATCTGATGTTGGCAGATTCAACAATTATGAGTTGAGGTGGCTGAGGTTGTTTCTAGTGCCTAATTTATTAAGAATAAAAGGAGAAGTGATGTTGGTGAGATGCCAAGATATTCTGAGTCAAAGTGAGCAACTGTAGTGGTTTCCAGTGCAATTATATCAACTTGAAGGTTGAATAAAAATTTGACGTTTATTTGGATTCATTATTTATATAGTTCGCCGGTGACTTTAGGCTGAGGATGAACCTAAACTAATTCAGACATCGGGAAGGATGGAGTGAGAGGGTTGACGCCAGAGAATAGATAATGTAGAAGAAGAAGTAAAAGAAGAAGAAGAAGAGAAGTATTTGGCTGGAAGAACCAGTGGAAGAGCTGATAGGTTGGTGATGGGCGCATTAGCCCTTTTGTAAATAGTATAAATACCTGGCGCTTCCCTTTCAATAAATATCCCCTTTGCTCATTCTTATTATGATTTAAGTTTATATTTTTTTCGTTGTTTAGGGAATGAGTATAGGGGATCCCCAAAATGGCGTGAGTGACACGCTAAGGGGTTAGCCAGTGCTGCTAGTCCCAACGCCTAAGGTAAATTGGCAAGGGCTGACCAGTCTTCATACTGGTTAGCCTGCCAACTAGCAGAGCCCAAAGTCGAATTTCTGACAATCATACTCTGTTTGAGTCAATGAATTGTTCAACTGAGTTTCCAAAGTGGTGCTCTCATGCCCTGGTCCTTTTCTCGCTGAAAATCTAGGCAAGAGGGGGAAGTGTTGGGATTTTTGCCCATATTTACAGCCTTCTAGATTACCAGGAATCGCTAGGGGATAATTCCTTAATTCTAGGTGAATTGGAAATTGGTGGACCCTAATTTCAAAGTAACTATGTTCAGGGTTTTTAGGATATTGTCTGGTTGTATCCATCAGGGATCAATCCAGACAAATGCTTAAGATCTCATCAGGTGGAGTTGCCAAAGAGATAGTGGCATCTGATAGTGATTAACTATCAGATGTATCATTTGGGATCGGTCAGGTTTCATCACCAACTGATTAAGAATGTAAGTAGCAAGTTGCAAGGCTAGTGATGCTGCCTGCAACTAGCAAATTGATCAGTTACTTCATGACCTGCCTTGATGGGTTATAAGTCTCTTTACCTAAGTGGGTCGCTAGCCAAATATGGTTGGTTCACTTGGATCAAGAGTAAAACGTTAGGACACGCTTTCCATCTCTTTCCATTTAGGTCTTGAGGATGTCAGATGATGGAATCCTAGCCAGGATGGGGAAAACCATCACTGCTGAGACAAAGATGGGTGATTCAACGGCAATAGCTGCCATTTCATTGAAGAGTTGTCAACCAAGGGTTAGATGACTGAATCCCCACTATAAATTCCCTAGAATTCACTCATAATAAAAAACAGTTAGATATTACTACAGATATTCAGTTCTATAGTTTTTCATCCAGTATATAGTTTAAGAGTAAACTATTATCAGCTTCCAATTGTTCTATTTTTCTCAAGGATATATTTGCTGTGTGCGATAATTAGGAGACTTTTTTGGAAAAGAGTAAAGCTCTGAGCGGGGATCTGGATAAGAAGGAGAATAAATCAGGGATTGCTGCTGACTGTGTGTTGGACTGAAGAGACTGTCACCAGGGAATCTCAGATAAGATTGGGTTGGACAGAATGAAGGAACGCATCCTTATATCAAGACATCTCAAGTATTTTGAGCAGGAATACTGGCCGAGTGTTGGGCCAAGATCTAAGAACTCCACTCAACTATGGATTATATTTGTCATACTATTATCAACCAATGTTATCATATACTATACAACGCGGAAAAAGTTCACAAGAACCAAACCTGTGAAGTAATAAGTTTATTGGGGTTGCTTGCCAATAATAACCAAAAAACAATAAATTTTTACACCTTCCGAACTGTATATTGTTGCATACAATGCTTCATCCATGGCAGTGGGGACAGCTCTGCTCCAAGAGCATGATTATTTAAAACATCTGGTCACCTCTTTTATCAAAAACTCTCCTATACTAAGAAAGCCTGGCCATCTACAATGTGGAGTTGGCAGCTGTAGCATGGGCTTTAACTCATTGGCAGTATCTGTTACAAGGCGCACAGCGTGAGTTAATGGTGCATATGGATCACTAAGCTCTCTGTAAGGAGAGTGTCTGTAACTCCCTGTTTCCAGCGTGGTGGTGCTCAGTGCACAGAGCAACGCAAGGAAACTAGCCATTGATACCAGAGTTACTAGAGCCCAGCAGAGGTTGCTGGAGAAATAATAACTAAAGAAGATAAGTGCGATAAGTAACCACCCAAAAGCGACGTGGTGCACAAAGGAAAAAGGGGTAAACGTCCCAGGTTGGGGGGTACCTGGGCGAACCAACTGTGCATAAGGGTATAAGCTCATCGTAGTGGAAATGCAATGGTTAATGTAGCATGAGACCTCCTCAAATGGATTTGCGCACAGGATCGTTTTAATTATCATTTTAATAAAAGGTAAAACAGGAAAATTGTTTATCAGGAAGTCAACCAACAAGTAGTAGTGGTCATCGGAAACAGTATTAACTATTCCAGGGATGTATGAGGTTTGCTGAATGGGCCCAAGCACTGACCCACCAATAGGCATACACTACCATCCAGATTGGTAGAATACGCCAAAACTGACTTCACTCGTGTAATTGATTGAAGTTGGTTTAACCCAAACGTGCGATTTCATAAATGGAATGGGGTTCAAAACCCAATTCCTCGACTAACCAAACCAAACCATCTGCGTTTATTATGTAAACCATTTGCAATACCTGGCTGATGTAAGGGGCTGAGTTTTTGGAACCTCACTAGTACCAACCTGGGCATATTTAGCTTGTACCAGAATTGGTCTAGGGTATGCCTAAGGTCAAGGAGGGCCTGTAATTTCACCTTCTTAGCCTCCTGGCACCCAGCTTATTCTGGGGTTGGTCCCCACTATGATGTCATGTGAACATGACATTACCCTCTCCTCCTGAAGGGGCTCAACCCCCTCCAGGGGCTTGCGCAAGGGAAAAGTTCTTGTGGGCAGGGGCCAACTTCATGGTGGCATTGGTTGGTTTGGGTTGAGATCCAGCGGCCTGGGGGAAACGCTTGTGGAAGGCTTCAATCAGATCTTGGGCAAGCACACATTTGCGCGCTGGGACCCAACTTTTCTCTGCAGCGTCAAATCCCTTCAAGATACCAGGTACTCCAGTATTCTTTTAACGCGGCAGGAGGCAACTTATTTCTTCCACCTACCACTCTGGCATCCCATCCACAAAATAGGCCTCAGGAGTCTTTGGGGGGCCCTTGAACAACGTCAGTTTGCTCTCATGAAACACTGAGAAGAAACAAAATGAAGGGGGAAGATCTAGCTGGTATTAGGCATGGCACACCTTTCTAACAGCGCGGTAAGGGCCAGTCCTCTTTGGTCCCAGCTTCTTGCATGGATGCTTGATAGGGGTGTTACGACCTTTAAGCATCGCAAGATCTTCTTCCTTGTACACAGGACCCACTTGGCGATTCCCATCAGCGTTCTCCTTATACACTTGTATTGCCGCCTCCAAGCTTGTGGAAACCCTCTGGTGGATCTTATTGATTGTCTTGGCAAAGTCCACCACCACTTCAACCTTAGACTCACAGCTGGGCTCCATGTTAAAGGCGGGGTTAAAGCCATGGCTGGCGAAAAAAGGCGAACAACTGATTAAAGAATGCAACGTGCTGTTGTAACTAAATTAGGCCATAGGAAGGTGAGAAGCCCAATCTGAATAATCTTCAGCGGTGTAACACCATGGGAACTTCTCCAAGCTCTTGTTCACTCGTTCAGTCTGCCCATCTGATTGAGGGTGATAGGCAGTCAAATGGCAAGGTCGAATCTGAAGAGTCTTACAACTCTTCCAAAAGATGGAGGTAAATTGGGGTCCCCAGTCACTGATAATCTCTTGGAAAACCCCATGGAGTTCAAACAAATGCGCGACAAAAAGCCTGGCCATCTCAGCCGTGGTTATTGTAGTCCTGCAAAGAATGAATTGGGAGAACTTTGTAAAATGGTCCACCACCACCATGATGGTGTAAAAATTTAATAGTTTTTTCTTATTGACAAACAACTCTAGTGATCTTTTTACTGCACAGGTTCGATTTCCTTGTGCACCTCGCATTGTAAAGAATATATTATCCAATAATAGTATGGAGACTATTATCCATAGTTGAGTTAGAACTATTATCAGGCCCAACGCTTTGGCCGGTATTTCCAATTAAATACTTGATAGTTGTACTTGTAGGGACTCGTTCCCTGCAATATTATTCACCTGATCTTCATTAAGATCTCCTGATGACAGTTTCTTTTGGCCCAACACACAGTTGGCAGCAATCCCTTAGTTGTGGTTCCCTTCATCCTTAGATCCCCGCTCGGATCTCTACTCTTCTCTCTGAGAGTCTAACAATTATTGCATTCTGCAATAATATCCTTGAGATGGAACTTCACACTAGATGCTGATAGTCTAACTATAACCAAATTTACAATAAAACTAATATTGTTTTTCGTAGTAATAGTTGTTTTTGTGGTAATACTTGCTTCCTTTTTATATTATAGTGAATCCTAGGGAATTTATAGGGGATTCGGCTGTCTAACCCTCAGTTGACACCTCTTTGATGAAACGGCAGCCATTGCCATTGAATCACCCTTCCTCGTCTCAGCAGCAATGGTCTTCCCCATCCTGGCTAGGATTCCATCATTGGACATCCTTGAGACCTCAAACAGAAAGAGTTGGAAACATATCCCTAACATTTTCCTCTCGTCCAAGTGAACCAACCATAATTGGCTAGTAACCTGCTTAGGTAATGGGACTTTTTACTCATTATGTCAGGTCACTTCACCAACCGATCAATTTGCTAGTTGCAGGCAGCATCACTCGCCTCACAACTCACCATACATTCCCAATCAGTCAGAGATGAAATCTGACCAATCCTAATTGGTACACCTGATATTAATCACCATCGGATGCCCCTATTTTGTTGGCCGCTCCACCCAATGAGATATTAGGTAATCATCCAGATCGATCCCCAATTGATATGACCAGGCGAATATCTCAAAATCCCCCAAACGTAGTTCCTCCAAAATTTGGGCCAACTTATTTCTGATTCACTTCGCTTTAGGGAATATTCCCCTAGTGACACCAGGTAATCTAGCAGGCTGGGAATATGGGCAAAAATCCCAACACATCCACCCTTTTGAATAGATTTCCAGTGAGAAAAGGACTAAGACATTGGAACATTACTTCAGACACCTAGTCAAATACTTCATTGGTTCAAGCATAGTACACTCATCAATACTCAACGCTGCTTGGGAAGACCTTTGGCATATGGCATTCCTCCTCTTCCTCCTTGCTACCGCCTACTCAGAGCGCAGTCCCCACAACCTTCATCATGCCGGGCTAATTGATTTACTCATGACAATATTATTCCTGAGATCTGGTTTTTCCCCATCAGGGTATATGACCTGCTGTCATATTCAGGATTCTTGGTCCAGCGTCCTACAAATCCTGATTCTCTCCTCATCCTAGACAAGAGACTCTTGCCATCAATGTTCATTTCATGGCTTAATTAAGAATAATCAATTTCTATTTGCCTTCGTTATTTTGTTCATAAACCTTGGCTGTAAGTCATTCTTAATTCTTCCTATGGAAAGCTTTTTAATTTACTGCGAGGAAGGCCGATCAGGGGATGGACACTTTCAAATGTTGACCTGAAAGAAATGAAACTTAGTAACTTGGAAGGCACCCCAGAGAAGCGATGCTATCTCTTGTTGCCAGCGGGAACGCCACTATGGGGAGGGGAGGGAACGTGTAAAGGGGCCGAAGCCACAATTGAACACGTGTGGAGGAAAGGGTCCAATTTTATGAACTAAACTGGGAACCAGGAGGAGACCAGCTGACGGCGACGCGGTGGGAGGTACCCAAACATCCACGTCTGAAAGTGGTCCACCAAATGGGACCGGAATCTGTGGACAGCTTCTGGGAGGGTGGGGATGGAGCCTGCGATGGCATCCAAGACAATTGTGCGGATAGTCCACTTGGTGATTGTGACCACCAGAGCACGGAGGGAGGGTGGAAGGGGGATACCATGGATATAGCAAACATATTTCTTGACAGACTGAAGGGATGTGTTAAATCCTGGCCAAGCAGACGTTGAACTTAGCGCCATATCACTTTGTAGGTAGGGCACTTCTCCAGGCGGCGGAACAGCGGTCCATACTGGCCACACATGATGCAGGATGAGTGTAAAGCGTTAGAGCGCTCAGCAGTATGGTACATCCGCCTCAGGCAGCGCCACACATGTGAACGGATTTAAGGCTGCAACAGAGGGTGGTGTGCGTATTTCCAGATAGTCTTCTGAGTCTCAATAGAATAAGGGATGTCCATCATGTCCAGGTAGTCCACCCTGGATAGGACATGGGGCCGTGTGGGGATCAAGCCATCTTGAATGGGTAGCCCCTGTACCTCCTGTGTGAACTGAGGATAGGGGCGGCCTCTCTGGGCTGTGTGTCCACTAATACGAATTCTCCACTCAGCGCTCCGCATGGAGAGGAGGATTCGTTTGTAGTGGGATTTAGTACCGTGAGAACCTGTGGTCAATGGGTGGGAAGCCAGATAATTCATCAAGGAGTGAGGGTTCAATGGATTGTTAAGGCCCAGGGCTCAGGGGAAGTTGGAGTGGGCCGCGCGGGACCAGTGTTGGGAGGGGAGCGTAGAGGCGGTGACGGCCACAATACAGGTGCCCAGGATCTTGGCAGAATGAGCTATAATGTTGAGCAGGCCCATGCCACCATGAAGAGGGCCAAACATGACCTCAAGCCGCACTGGTGGTGGGCGGCCTAACCAAAGCTACCCTTTCAGAAGGGCATACAGTGTTTTGAAAAACCTGGGGAGAAGGCGATGGCGTGGGCTCCAAACCAGACTTTGGAGAGGAGAATAGAGTTGGCTAAAACAACCCTTTCAGTAAGGGAAGTAGGGTGGTCTCTGAGGCAGGCGATGCGCTACATCACGTTGTCTAGAATACAACTTTCCATTACTGCTGAGGTATACCCGCCTGCCTCCACCCACACGCCCAGATGGCGGACAGGCCCTATGGTAGGGCGTGGCACGAAGGGGAGCACTAGTGGGGCGGTGTGGGGTGAGCAGGGAAGGCGAGCACGTGTGCGAGCAGATGGGCTGTGCTGGGCATTGGTCGCTGGGGCCCAGTAGGTTTGATACTGACCAAGGAGGATGATATCGGTTTTAAAAGCATTAAGTGCAGAATTACTTACCCAGGAATACTCCTGGATGAGAGCTTCAAGCGCGCGTGCGTCTTGATTATTAGACACCCCGACCACACAGTCATCTGCAAACGCCATCATCTTGAATGGGGCTCGGCCTGGTACATGGACCCCAGTGAGGTGGGCATTCGCGTTTCGAAGTAGTGGGTCAAGGCTGAAGTTGTATAAGAGTGGGCTAAAGGGGTCCCCTTGGCGTAGGCCCCTTTGAGGGCGGACTACTTCCATTAGGAAGACAGGGCCACGCACTGCCATTGTTGCAGATTCCGTGACAGCATTACCCAGTTGATGAAGCGAGGGGGCAAGCAGAATTGATGGAGGTAGGCCCTGAGGTATTCCCAGTTTACTCTATCATAGGCCTTCTGTTGGTCCAAAAATACAAGTGATCCAGAGGCTGTGGACTGGCATGCGTTAGCCACAGAGTGCACGTTGTCCAAAATCGACCTTCTGGGTATGAAACTGAATTGTTCTGGGGAGAAGGTGGCAGATGATACAATCCTTAAACGGTTAGCCATGATTTTAGTTAAAATTTTTTTATCCATGTTAGTTAAAAAAATGGGGCTCCAGTTGGCTAGGTCTAGCTTATCCCCTTTCTTGAAGAGTGTGACAGTGAAGGCCTATTGTCCTCCTGGTAGAAGGCGCGTATCCAGAAGGCTCTGGTTGAGGGAGGAAAGCAGCAGTGGGGATATATATTTGAAGTACTTTTTATAGAATTCATAAGGAATGCCATCAGGGCCTGGGCATTTCTGATTTGGTGCACCTCGGATGGCTGACCAGAGTTCATTCAGAGTAATCAAATCATTAATTCTGGGTATCAGGAAATGGTGCGGATGTGAGTGCTGTCAAGAAATTTTGCCACTTCAGTTAGCTGAGTTGGATTGGATTGGTACAACTTGGAGTAATACTTTTGAATTTTGATTGCCACTTTGGCTGGCATATCCACGACGGAATCATCTAATCTCCACACCTGTGTGCAGGCCATGCTCTGGCGCAGTGCAAAAAATATTTTTAAAAAAATATGCGGTGCATATGTCACCTGCTGTGATGTGTTTAGTTTTGTACTGAACACAAACCCAATGTTTGTGTTGTCTTTCGAGCACGTTGAGGTGGGCGGCTGCTTCTGCCCACTTTTGGACCCAAGCAGGGCTGTAGCCTGTGGCTGGGATGTTGGATTCCAGGTGTGCCAACTCTGCCAGAGGCCTGAGATGATGGCCAATGTAGCTTGTGAGCGTCGGGATGAGAGGTGGTGAGTGTGGCGGATGGTATCCTCTTTAAGGCTGACCATGTGGAAATTGGGTCCGCGCAAAATAGTGTAATAAACTCTTTTGCCAAAGTTGCTGATTCCACCCAAGTGGAAAATCCTGGCAACGCAAGTTCATATGGGCGGATTTTGCACCAATGCGGGGCCTTAGCCACTGTGACAGGTAAGTGGTAGGTTATTGAGACCAGCTGGTGGTTGGAGAATTCGATTTTTGTTGTTTGGAAGTGGGAAATGTGAGATCAAAATTTCGCTAGTGTGAGGATAAGGTCGATGCGGGTCATGGACCTTAATTGGCCGTTGTGGATGTGGGGATGCATCATGTTTTCGAGCAGTGGGGCATGTTGCGGCAGTGCATCCATTAACCCAAGGGTGGCTTTTAGAACGCGTAGTTCTACATGATCCTGTGGGGCATGGGATGAGGAAGGCCAACGGTCCATGGGTGAGTTTAGCCAACAGTTCATGTCACCAACCACAAAAGGGTCAGAGGGTGAAAGGGATTTGACCAACGAAAAAAATTCCTGATGCTCTCATGCACAGGTTGGGGCATAAATGTTGACAATAGCATGCGCCACGTTGGCCCACAAGAATGTAACAACGAGGACTCAGCCATTAAGGAAGGATTCCAACGATAAAAATTAAAAAAAATTGTTTTTCTGAACTAGCACCCCACAGTGCTCTGACCAGAAGGATAGGGAAGGGAGGAGCATGGTTTTCCAAGGGTCCTCAGAACCTCGCAGACAGTGGGACTCCTGGATGGCCAGGATGTCCATGGGTGATTTTTTTGTAAAAAACACAGTTTCCTAGCCTGGGACGGTGAGGCCTTGAGTCTGGCAATATTCAACGTACCTAAAGTGAAGGCTTCCCTCATCACACCTTAGGTGCGAGGGGGTAGGCACCTGGGCCCACCAGCCTCCTCTGGATCCCCATGGGCCTTCACGGCAGCGCGGGTGTTCGCAGCAACGCTATTGGTAGTTTTGTTAATTTTAGCAGACAGGTTCGCGTTGGCTTTTGCCTTCACTTTTTGTTTCCCTGATGTTGAACAAATTTTTTGCAGTGCGGATGATTTAGGTGCACCAACATTTGAGTCAAAAAAAATTTTTTCAGGTAGGTTGGAAACCAAGTCAGTTTTAATCAGGTCTTGGTTGCAAAGGTTGGGTGAGATTGAGTCACCCATTGGATCCTCAGATTGGGTGGCCCAATCGGCATGGGCTTCCCAATCTGATTGGTTGAGGGATTCCTGAGTTGCTTCCACCGCGAAGGTTTCAATGTCCTCCTGGCGTTGGGAGTGTGGGATAGTGGAGGCAACTTTGGCTGCTTCCTTGGCCGCGGCCCTGCGGGCCTGTTTGGCCTTCTTTTGCTCTTGAGGGGAGATAGGCTTTACTAGTAAGTAGCAGCCTTGTGCTCCCCATGGGAAAGCCTCTTTAGTGCTGTTGGTTGGTTTGTAGTGCGCCTCTCTGCTGGCCATGGCCGCTGAGGGGTGCTCTTGGAATGTGATGCCCTCCTTGGTGGGGCATACATGTGCCTTATGGCCAAACGCATCACAGTGGGTGCAGATGGGGGGTGCGCTGTCTACGGTTACCCAGAAAGGGTTGGTGGTATGCCCTTCAATATTAATATAAATGGAGTGCGGGATCTGGGTTAGGTCCTTCGCAATCTCCTTGGTTGGAGTCAGAACTGCAATGGCTTTGCCAGTGCGCAGGTGTGGCATCAGCATAAAGCGTTGCATCTTGAAGGATTGTATTTCGCCATATATGGTGAGACCCTCAGTCAGGTGCTGCTCCAGAATGGAACGCTTGACTGTAGTGGGCAAAAAGTCAAATGTGAGGAAAATTTGGTTGGATTTTGTCCATCTGGTGCATTTGGTTTTGACAACCCATTGCCCTTTGGGGAGGTCAATCACGACGTGCACTGCAGCAGCTTTGTCTGCTGCCTCCTTGATTTTTGAAACTGAGGTCCAGCCAACCGCGTGACATGGAGTGAGGTGTGACATACACCGCGGTTGGGAAAAAAGTGTGCACATCCCCACAAAATTTTTCCCATAAAGCTGTTTGTTGGATATCCAGAAACACCCAGACTCCGTATTCCACTGATGAGAGTAGTTGAGAGTGCGGTGTGTTGATGTACTGGTTTCATCGAGCCTGCCAAGTGGAGATTTCTGGGGAAATAGTGACCGCTGGTTTTTTTTATTTTTTTTTCTACTACGCCAGTTTCTCCGGAGCGTTTTTGTACATTGGAGGTCGCAGGCCTACCACCTGTGCCTCTTACCTTACTTGCCCAACTGCTCCCTGACATGGGCGCAGACTAATCTCCACTGTGAGATTATCAAACTAGATTCAGACTTGAATTGAATAAGTTGCAAAAGTGATTGCAAAGGGAGAGAAAATTTTCCCTTGGAAAGCTTATTTCATTAATTTTTGATATTAATTTCCTGAAATTGGAGCCTAATGGATTATAGAGTGCACAATGTCAACTTATATATAAGTCCAACATCCCCCCTCTAGTCCTGCTCATATGTCAAACTCGGAATCCCACTACCAACAGCTTCTTAACAGCTTGTCAGATTTGGACCTCCGCCTCTTCCAGCAAATGAGTCAGGATGCTCAACAGAACCTCTTCTATGGTCCCTCCAGGACTCATACGCCTAGTCTAGCACAAGCGGCTAGTCCTTCTGTCAAATTACTGGAAATGGTAACCAATCCTTCTGAAACCAGGCATGCCATCATTTTGAACAACTCTCAGCCGACTCTTCCCTTGCAGTTGATCCCTGAGTTGGACTTCAAAACCCTCCTGGATTTGGCTCCTTTTGCTGATGCTCTGAACATCATCACTGATGTTCCGGAGGTCATGCTGGTCGCTTTGGATTGTTTATTCTTGGCTGGGTTGGACTTGCTCCCTGAGTTCCTCTTCCAACTCAGTCAATTCTACAAACCCACTGTGCTGGTTTCTGAGCTTTTAATCGGAAACAGCATACATTTCTAGCTCCCCTATGCTGAACTTTGGGCACAAGTCACTGAGGCGTTGACATTAGCACTGAATCCCTCTGATATGGACAATCTTCTGGATTGG